>JABSTQ010008495.1:0-65496 GCA_013358835.2 Ixodes persulcatus | reverse complement strand
TTGTACTATCTCTCCACGGGGTGCGGTGCCACCGAGGCCGAGATGCGCTTCGATAGCACACTGAAACTTAAAACCCGTCGAATTTGTGCGTTTTTTTTTTTTTTGTACGCCACATCTCTTTGTTTTTTGTTTTTTTTATTCATGCTGCTTTTTTTTTTTTTGTCCTCCCGAACCTATAGATATTGTGCCTTCTGCATCATGTGTCCTATCTTCTATACCCCCTCCCCCCTTTCTTTAACAACTTTGATGTTTTTAGGCTGAACACTGCTGTTCGGCCTTTACGTAAAACCCTTATCTGCCATGCCTTGTGTTTCAGTCCCCGCGTGCACCATCCGACCCGTTTCCACAAACTTCTACCGTCATCCCTCCCGTCTCGCGTGCCCACCCGGATCCGCGTCTACGGACCTCATACCGTCATTACCTCTTGTTTAAAACTTGAACCCTTCCCGTAAGTCTTTATAAATACCCCCGGGATTCAATTGTAACACGATTTCTGGCAAAGCCTGGACAACGGCGAAACGTCGTTGTTTGGCTTTATCAAAAATGTGTACGTTACTCTGTAGCACAATATTGACACCATTATAAATGGCCTAACAAAAAAAAATATTCGGTTAGGTGTTAGTGTTTTTTGTAAAAAAAAAGTACTACAACGATTTTAACGTTGAAAGAATTTGCAGCTTGCATTTTTTATATTGCTTATCTAGGCACAAGTGAGAAAAAATGCAACATTTCCCCCGAAAAAGCTGCTATCCCGCTACGTAGTTGCAGAGGGAATAACGAAGTATTTTCCGATCTGCAGCCACGTGGGGCGGTTACGGGAAGTACGGTTTCGCGTCTCCGGGTGTACGCGGAAGTCAACAAAACCAGTCCCCCTCCGCTTCTAGTCTCGCCGTGAGGCCCATGGCGAACCGTTTTTCGTCCCGATTGCTGGCCGCGACCTTCGACGATGCAAATCCTTGAAATGTCGACAATCGCGGAGGGAGCGGCTGGGGGCTCTGAAGTAAGAATCCAACGGGAAACCACTCAAAAGACGGCGTGAAATTTGAGGGGTACTTGAATTTCGATTTGTTTCACTTTATGAAACTATAAACTAGCGCGTTCAAAACAAAAAATTGTTTTCTTGTTCTTCGTTTTATAGGTGACATATTAATTTTCGCAGTTAATTGGCCATAGTCTGAAACTCGTTGCACCGCCCCTTTAAAAGCAAGCATATTACTCTAGTAAATATTCGTAGTTATCGTAATGGCAGCTTGGCACACGCTCAGCTGGTTTCTTCCATGGCGTGGACAACGAGATGAGAGACGGGGGCGAATTGGAGCAATTTCCTGATAATAATGTATACTTAAGTTTAATTTTAAAAAATTTGTTTTACTGCCTATTTACTCTCGTCATTTGTACAAAGTCAAGGATCCTACTATTAATGACACGCGATGAGTCGCTCAAGTCAATACCACTGATCTCTATTATAAAGGGCTGGATAGCGCATCCAGCAAACAGATATTAAGCCACCGGAAGTAAGCGGCTTGTCCCGGAAGTGAGCGCTTCGCAGGCTCTGTAACGCTTCGGAGCACTGGTTCGAAAATCGTCGAGGGCGCTGGATTTTCGCTTGTCACCTCAAGAGAGCCTGCTTGTTGCGCAGTAAGAGCGCATGCAGACCCTAGAAGTATCATGGCAAGCCATTCTATGTAAACATTTTGAGATTCTAGCTGATCAAGTGTGCATATGTCCCAAGTTCAAATGCCTCATTTTCGAGATTTAATTCGGAGCATGATTATTAAAACCCACTCAAAGACACCGGAAAGTACGGACAAAACATCGACTGAATGCACTAGGAAACCCAGCAGACGTCCTACTTCCGGGACAAGCATTAAACTTCCGGTGGCTTCACTTGCGCCCTAATCGGAGAGCGGCTATGCGCCATCCAGCCCCCTATAATAGAGATCAGTGGTCAATACCAAAATAGCTCTTTTTCGCACTTCTGCAGTTCATGTCGGGGTCCACTTTCTTCTTTCTTGCCCGAACCGGCCAATCAGTCTGAACCTGGCCGAAGCTACGTGATTATCTCCCATCCGACGAACGGCAGGTGAAAAACACAAACACCCCTTGAGACCGCAACGAACACTACGAGATAGACTTCTTCCAAAATTCGAAGCACCCCATCGCGGCGAAATGCCAGGCAGTGCACTGAGAACTAGTTGGTCACTCAGCTTCGGTTTCGATTGATTGCGTTTAATTTTAGCTTTACAATGGCGTCTCTAAGTTTTACCTCACGTACTCAGGCGTATTGAAAAAAACAGTAATTTCAAAAAGGTAATTTCGTCAATGTACCGCAAGACAAAAAGCAAACTTGTCGACCAGCAACACTAACCTAAAGGTGCAAGCTCTGTGTACGCGTACTCATTGGTTGCTACAGCGTATAGACCCTTTCAGGCAACATTTCATGGGCGCCGCCATCTTGACGTCACGTGACCCTGCCGCCATAGCCGACCTTCAGTTTCTCGCCGTTGCTCCGCGTTGTGTGCTGCATCGACCACCACCGGAGCTTTGTTTTCGCGCTCTTTACGTTCCGCGTTGAAATCATTTGTTTTCTTTAGTTCTTTTCGATATTTCGGGCTTTCACTTAATCATTTGATATCTACATTTCAACATAACTCTTGTATTTTCTTATTTATGGAATGGAATCGGACAGTGAATGGATCCACGATACAAGATTGTGGCCTAGGCTTCCGAGACCATGTAAGTTCATCAAATTCTTATGTTTTTGTCGCTAATAAAGGGCAGTCAACACCATTGCGGTCTATGCAGATTTCAACTGACGCAGTATAAGGCTCTCGCAGTCGTGCTTCTCGCTGCATGTGCGCGCTCGTTTCCGTAAAGCCGAACCGCATGTAAGTGATTTAGCGTGCGAATAGTCGAGCGACGGCGACAACGACGGGAGTCGTCGACGAGCAACGGAGATTTCTCACTGTCGCCCGTCGCATCGCTCGGTTTTCGGATTTCTAGAGAACTTAGCGCTCACCGTCTTCGTCGCTTGCTCCCGTCGCTTCCCTGCGGTTTGCCTCGTCGCGCGACTGATCGAGCGACAGCGAAGCGGGTCGCCGTCGCTTGTCTCGTTGCGCTTTATACTTAATATCAAGGCGCTAATGGTTCAGTGCTGTGTGAATCGAAATTAATTAAGTATAAAGCGCATGCAAGCGATTTGGCGAGCAACGATCGAGATAAGCGACGGCGACCCGCTTCGCTGTTGCTAGGTCAGTCGCACGACGAGGCAAATCGCATGGAAGCGACGGGAGCAAGCGACCAAGACGGTGAGCGCTAAGTTCTCTAGAAATCCGAAAACCGAGCGATGCGACGGGCGACAGTGAGAAATCTCCGTTGCTCGTCGACAACTCCCGTCGTTGTCGCCGTCGCTCGACTCGTCGCACGCTAAATCGCTTGCATGTGGTTCGGCTTTACAGAAACGAGCGCGCACATGCAGCGAGAAGCACGACTGCAAAATCCCAATTACTGCGTCAGTTGAAATTTGCATAGGTCGCCATGGAGTTTACTGCCCTTTATTAGCGACAAAAACATAAGAATTTGATGAACTTACATGGTCTCTGAAGCCCAGCGAATGGATCGTCGATCCATTCGCTGTCCGATTCCATTCCATAAATAAGAAAATACAAGAGCTATGTTGAAATGTAGATATCAAACGATTAAGTGAAAGTTTGAAATATCGAAAAGACCTAAAGAAAACACACGATTTCAACGCGGAACGTAAAGACCACGAAATCAAAGCTCCGATGGTGGCCGGTGCAGCACACAACGCGGAGCAACGGCGAGAAACTGAAGGTCGGCTATGGCGGCCGGGAAAGCGCGCGGAGGGCGCGCCGACTGGTGGCAGCTCGAGTAACTGACTCGCTGAAAGCGTCTATTGACTCGTAGACAAGCAAGATCCCCGAGCTTCCAAGCGTCGAGATTCTCAGCACTGCCTCGTTCACATACTTTGAAACGCTAATAGAAAGGTTCGAGTACAAAAATATAACAAGCATGACGAACTTTACGTATGGTTTGGGCTTGTGCTGAAGCTTCGAGGTCTGGCCATTTAGGTTAGTTTAGAGACCAAACAATTATGCGCTCGGGACGAGGAAACATAAGATTACGGCTGTTTGTCGTCCACGCTATGTGTAAGATTTCTTGCCGACGTGTCGATCGAAACTGAAACCATGCCACTCTTCTCCCTGTTCAACTAGTTTTCAGAGTACAACGCGCGCAGTGTTGCATGCAGGAATTTATGGAAGTAGTCTATTGCTCGTATGTTCAGGGCGTGCATTATCCTCATCGCCCGTGCGACGCCAAGCCGCGACTCTACACGGATCAAATGTCTTAAATCTCGAGTTACCTAAGACGACGAAATCGCGAACAAAACAAAAGAGAGAGAAAAAAATACCGATTCGAGGCGACGAAACACGAGCGCATCGTGTACGCAGCCGTGCACAGCCTTACAATCCACAATAGATCTAGCCCAAGTTATGATCCGAGAGCAGGAAAAGCACAAGCTTAGTCTTCCAAGGGCCGGTTGCACCCACGCCGCATAGCGCAAAGCGGAGCTTAGCCGGGAACCTAAGCTAAGTTTCGGTTTCGCTCGGTTGCACCAAAATCGCTTATCGCTAAACCTAGCACTAAACTACGCTTATCGTGAGCGCTCAACATTGGGCGCTTTGCTTTTGGTTGTTTCTTAATCCTGGATTTAAAACATGGCGGTCGGTTTGTGGCGGTCGACGCGGTGGACGAAATTGGTTGTACAAAGTGTTTTAGGCTACAACAGCGTGAGAGTCTCGACAGAATGACCTTCGATTGTGACAAGGATGCAAAATATTGTCGCGTGAAGTGCTTATCGACCCCTGTTTTCAAGCTGGCTCTCCACTCTCAGTGCGTGTTAGCCCTAACCGAGATACGTACGGAGCTGTAGGGCTCACGTCTGTCTTCCCGTTGGTTATTCTGTCAACGAGCTTATTCGTATGTATACCCAGTGCCTCCTATATACGTTACACTAAATTATATAGGAGGCACTGGTATACCTTACTGATTTTCGCATGACTGTAACGCAGGCACGTATCCAGGGGGGGGGGGGGGGGGGGGGGGGGGCGGGCGGGCGGGCATGGGGCCCGGCCCCCCCCCCCCCCCCGAAATCTTCTATTTTGCTGGGACCTCCTCTTCCCCCTCCCCCTCATACAGCATTTTGTCATGGGCGCCCCCCCCCCCCCCCGAAACAAAATCCTGGCTACGTGCCTGCTGTAACGTATTGTTATTTACCAGCTTGTTTATTTCTACTTGCAACGCATATCCTTCAATCCGATCAGCGCGTTGAATAGTGGCAGTACATGATCTCGGCGATCAGCTGATTGTCGACCCTTCTGCCGTTTGCATCAGATTGCGGCGCTTTTAAATTTTAAAACAGCGAAAAGACAATTTCTTTTGTTTTCTCAGTTTCGAGACAATCTTCAGTGAATTTTCCTTGTCTCGCGAGTAGAATCTTGGCTTCAGAAAACTGTATCGTTCCATAACCGTAACTTTTCTGGTGATCGCGCTTTTTAGGAGTATTTTGCTTTATATCTTTCATTCGTGGCGACAACAACTTCTATTCGTGGCGACAACAACTCAACTACTTCTATTCGACGATTTCCGGGCATTTTCGCAGCTGCCGTGGCGAGTTCGTCACTGTTTTGAACTTCATCGGTCTCAGGCATGACTTGATTTTAGTAGTCATCTTACCTCCCTACTTATTCTCGATGATGTTTTGTCTTCAGCGATGTAGCGGGTAGAGCGTCCTTCTCGCGTTCGGTGAGATTTGGGGCCCCCGATGGCTCCTTTATCTCAAAATGTGAGCACGAAAACTACTGTCACTGTCAAAATACTCTGTTATCAACCGATATTCAACACACAATCACAGATGTAAAGAGCATTCGTGTTTATTTAAAGCGTTGACTCCTGTTTTTGAAAGTTAAGCGAAAAAAAAATGATTGAATTTGGAGACCTTTAATTCGTTACTCACCGAAGAAATACAGCGAAAAGCAGACGCCGACGACGGCTACTACAGCAGGTTTTTTTGTTTACATCACGAGATTCCTCTCCACCAATCGTATTCGTCCCTCTGAGCGTTCCCTAGTTCGCTCTGTTTGTCCCTACATTCCCTAGGTAAATCCAGCGTTTAGGCCCGCTTCAGACGGAGCAATTTCACCCAGCAACTTGACGTCGCAACACGGGCAGCCCGCGTTCACACGCAGCAACCGAATTGCTCCGACTTGCCATCATCATCATTAAATTTGATATTTCTTTAACTATTCAGACGCCCAGCTACGCGCTAAAAACGTGTTCTTATATCTTTGAACGGCGTTAAGAATACTGACTCATTTTTCTGAGAATGTTTACTTCCAAAAACGATCCATTTCAAACCAGAACTAAGTCTTTAGCTGTCATCATCACCACCACAGGGGTGTCACGTGAAAATATCGCGTCCCTGATTGGCTGCAGCCGCTTCAAACGTCTTCGAATTGCTCAGAGTTGCTCGCTTGTTCGAGCCGGACCCGATCTCAGCGATTCGCGTCGATCTAGGGAAAACTAGGGAACAACCCGCCAGCAACCTCAAAATTGCTGGAAAAGTTGCCCAGTCTGAAGCGGGCCTTAGCTAGGGGCGCGTCTGTAAAGCCGGGTTAACGTTGGTGCAACCGGAATTTAAACCCGTGCTTATCCGAGCTCGGTTTAGGGCGCTAAGCCGACGTAGAAAAGCCGCTTTGAGTTAAGGTAAGCGACGTTGGTGCAACCGGCCCTAAGTTGTACTGCACTTAACTACTGCGTGGTGCACGTTAAAGACCCCAGGCTAGCAGTTGTACCGCACTGGCTAAGTTGCTCATCTACAGCTGGGAGACAAGTCACCCGTTGAGGCAGACTAAGTTCTATAGGCTGTATAAACATACACACACCCCAATTATTTATTACGTTTTACTGCATGGACTCGGTTGGTTACCGCGGAAATATAACTAAAATATTTTCATTATATTCATTACCCTTCGGCAGCTCGGACTTCACGTCTTGAGCTGTTCACTCACATAAAATCAAATATTAAACGTTTAACGTTTGTGATTCATGTCCCTCAGGCAGCTGAATGAATGAAGCCAATTTTTGTTACTAGGTATGCTCAGGTCTCCCACTCCACACCTGTGACTGTCATTTAATATAACAAAAATAGGAGATCGCTTTTAAAACTGTAACAACTTATATTATTTCCGGAACCGGTGAGGAAAGGTTGTGTTGATGTTATCGAAGGAGTGCTTTTCGAGTTATTATATTTTACAATAATTTTTTTCATATATTTTTGCAGTTGGTATTTTTAATTTCGCGACATAAGCAATCGTGACTTTTTTTTTTTTCCTTTTTGTGTTTTGAAATTAGAATACTACCATGAGAAGCTCGGCTATAGCGAAAAGTGCTAATTTGTGACAAACATAAGTACGAAATATTTATTTTTGTCAGTTCCCAGTCTAAGTAAATGTCCTGTTCTTGCCACCTGTGTCATAGTTTGTGCTATATAAAAGTTTTGCTTTTCTCAGAATTTCGGCACAGATCACACAAAAGCGTTCGTGTTTAATTGCTCCATTGCCTGCTCTGAAAAGGGCACAAAAAAATTGTATGTTATTCTTGCCCCCGATGGAACAAAAAGTGACGAATGCCAGGTGCGTATTTATAAAGCTGTCTTTCAGTTCAGTTCATTTGAATACATTTGAAAATTTTACTCAATACGGTTGTGTAAGCTATTTTGTGTGCATTTTATTTTTGCATCAGAGATATTATCTTGCTCTTTCGCATTCAAATCTGATGTTTTAAGACTTCATTGTTCTCGTGAACCACATTTTTTCTCTAATATGTTTGTGATACACCTGCTGTGCAAGCTATTTTATGTGTTTTACATTCATGGCGTAATGCCGTTATCTGTTAATAGGTGCGCCCTTCTGTATGCCAACGGGTTACTTAGGTACACGGCAAGCTGCATAAATAAATATATTGTCACGAATGACAAGTGATGAGGCGGCGAATGACAGAGTAAACTGAACGTTTAATGGGGCGAACTTGTGCCCGAAAATAAAAGAGAACAGAAGAAAGCAGAGCGTCGCGGGCGTCGAAGTCGGCGTGACAGCAGAGTCGAACGCTGAGGCGAAAACTGACTCGACAGGGTCGCGGGCGGCCTCTTATCTAGAGTGAGTCACTATCTCGAAGATTCGGCGGAGAAGGTTCGAGCGTAGCGCGCTCGGGGCGAGAATGAACAAGCACTTTCTAGAATAACAAGAAAGCAGGAATAAATAATAGAAGTTACGTCAGTTACGTCCGGAACAAGAATAAACGAGAACTTTCTAGAGGTCCGTGGCCGAGCGTTGCTTTCTCGGCCCTGCGCGCGGCAATATAAATAAAGTTTGGGTATACTGTTGGTTTTTACAGTTTACACAGGTTGTCCGGCCTACTAAACGCGGATATAGCGAGATTGGCGTGGAGCCACAAGGAGTGACTAACTTGTCAAGCTGCCATATTGATTTATAAAACGATAAACCGAAGGAGCTAAAAACATTAAAACAAATAAAGGAACGGGGATAGTACCCCCGGTGGGGAAGTGGCACCATCTGCAATTCGTTATACTCCCAACAGTTAATGTGGCACATGTAGACATATTTTGAGGTGTTACGAAAAACATAAACAACCTATATCCCAGCCCTAGCAAGAGCGCTCATATTTCCTTTTAAATATAATTTAAAATGATATTATTCAAGCTGTATGTGTCGATGTGTATGTGTCCTGTATGTGTCCTGTCCCGTCCTAGCAATTGTATCTCGAATGGTGGTACCGCTGAGAAAAAACATTTAGTTCTGTCCGTTTTGTTTAGACAAGAACAGAGAAGCTTTTGAAAGTATGGACCAACTCATGTTTACAAAGAAACCGGAGCGCCCATAGCGGACGCCACCGGCGCGCGCATGTGCGAAGGAGTGTGGGCAAGAAGCTCGCCGTCAGCTCTAAACAAACCATTGAAAGGCGATGCTGTCGGTGTCGGTGTGAGTGCTCGTGCGCTTTCTCGCATTGGAATTGTCGATTCTAAAGCCCGGTTCACACAGTTGCGTTTGACTGCGTTTGACTGCGTTGCGGCTGCGAGACGCCAGGACATCCCTGCTGTTTATATCGCGTGCCAAGAAGATTCCTTGAATTGGCACGCGAATTGGCACCGGCACATCTGTGCTTCATACGAAGCACAGATGTGCCGGTGACTCGCTTTCGGTTCTTGCCGCAACGCAGTCAAACGCACTCAAACGCAAGTGTCTGAACCGGCCTTTAGTCTTTCTCCCATTGTGTGACTACTTGAGCGCCCTTAGCGAAATTACCAAGGCTTGCTATACCGCAAACGTTCGCGTGAATAGTGTGACATGCGCCGATTCATTCCGCCTGGACGCCGCAGAATGGACGCTAAAGCCGGATTCGCATGATTAAATTATGCTCGTTATTTTCAGCCGCGACGTCGCTCGTGCTGCAAAAGTGTGAACCGTAGCTGAGATGTTCAACGTCGATACTTAAAATGGCAAGCAGAATCTGACCAATTGAATCAGGCATAACAAGTCGGTGATAGCCACTGGTAACAATGATCAAGATCTCTGTGTATCTACTGTTTACATCAAGCCTGCTTACTGCAACTCGCATTCAAACTTCTTTTGAGGCCTGCGCTTACTTCTTATCGCAATTATTGGGGCAACTTTTGGTCTTCGGGCCGCTGTCGCTTTAACGACCAGGCGACAACAAGCAGAAACGTTTGAAAGAGCAGACAATAGTTCGAACGATCCGGCAGCCATTTGAACTTGAAGACGTACTGAACGTTGTTCGCAGGTGGTACGTTTACAACTTCGCGGTTTTCCTGAGTTCATGTTGTAACACAACAAATAAATCCCACGACCACAACTATCCATGAATTCAACCCAAAGTGCTTCCCGCACAAGCAATCGTGCTTCAACGGCATTTTTTTTTCTTTTTTTTTTTTTCTCACGGCGTTCAATAACATTTGTGGACGAACCAAGCAGGCAGAAAACACATGAAGAGTGGCCTTCAAACCTTTCCCGACTCTTTCGGTACAGCCCCAGTTGCGTCATTTTGACGAAAAGGCAGGTTTTTGTCCTGTTTTTTTTTTTTTTTTTTTTTTTTCAAAAACAGCACAGGAATGCCTGTCCCGCATGGTGACTTCCGCCCACAGCCCCAAACCGGAAGTGCGCCCGACGCGCCACCACCGCGCCGTGACGAACAGAGTTGAGTTCCTGTATATCACTGGTTACACTGAAATTCGGTACAAAGATGCGCGAGACCACATCTTGGCTAGGTTGTTTTTTTTTTTTTTTTTTTTTTTCAGTTAAGTCTACGTAATGTGATTGACGCAGGAAGTTTTAAGACAACTTGCCGGCTGAAATCGTTGCATTTTATTCCTCCTTTACTTGACACCTTCTAAAACCTACTGCTAAAATAATTAACGCTTTGCTAGGCCTATTTTTGTGCTTGTTATTTATTTTTAAACTTCAGCTTGATGCCTTGTTTTACAAAAGTTCGTCACTGTAAGTTTTTCAATTTGTATTATTATGAATCTTTGAGCGTCGCAACACTCTCCCTTCGTGCTTTGTATTCTTTAGTCACTGACAGAATAAGAACGACAGGGTTATTTTTTTTTTCAAATGCCTTGCATCCGGCTCGCGCGCATTGCCTTTCGTCGTGCTTTGGCTGCACGCGTACGCTCGAGGCGCACTGGACGCCCCAGCGTTACTGAGCTTGCGAAGCCGGCGCTGGAGGCGGAAACCCGAAGAACCTCTCTGTCCTTCTCATGCTGTCGGTATCTAGAGTTTAAATGTTTTATTTTTGTACCGCCTGCTTCTGTAGAATATTGCCTTAAAAGGAAATTGCAAGTAAGTACTAAACGAGCGTGTTGGTAACAGTCTCTACAATGAGAAAGGTACACGTTGCCCGTCCCCTTCTCTGTGTACCTTCCTTTTCGTACATAGAAAAGGCTCTTGTGAAAATAACTACTACGCAAACACGAGAAACAATGTATCCTGCATAATACCAAAGGTACAGACCTTCTTAAAATAGAGCGAGTGTCATCAGAATGTAAGTATTTAACACGCTGGAGAGAACTGGAAATAAGGCGCAACACATATATTATACATATGTTGAGTCTATTGTGTTTTTTTTTTTTTCTTTCTATCATTGCGCATTTTACAAGAAACGCGCAGTTTAGACTGAAACCTACCTTTGCGTAAGTCAGTGTAACTCCAGCCTACCTATTCGACTATACAGCGTTTATACTGGTACAGTTCACAACAATGATTTGTTTTCTTTTACAGCTTTGTCTTGCCGGAAAGTGTACAAATCACGCCTTGATCAAGCACCGCGGAGCCGACTCTGGTGAATGAATCGCCTAATTAGAAGAGGAGCCTCCAGTGTGATCAAATAAATAAATTGATTGAATAATACTTTGCTGTCTGCGAGTGCTTCTGGGGTCAACGGTACAATATAACAGTCATATGCGATGTGGTGGCGCCACTGTCGCATTTGGGGACGGATGAAGAAGAGAATGTATTAAGGGTTCTTCTTCACCGGTCGAGTTCAGCTGCCATGGCGACATACAACAGATTGGCGAGAAGTAGGGGAGCGTCAAACACGACCCTAGCGGTGCCGCTTCCTTTCCTTCCCGCTCCCCGGAAACCTGCTATCCCTTGGAAACAGTACTGGCAGGTGTTCCGAAATTACCTGGTGGCTTGGGGATGCGACGCCCACGGACCTGCTCGGTGAGGGGAGGTCTTACTTCTACGCTGCCTCGGTGTCGAAGGACAGCGAGTCTTCTACACGCTTTCGAAGACGCACTCTCCGGTGCCACTGAACGAACCAACTGCCCGCACGAAGACACCCACTGCGCCTGACGAGCACAATGTCACTTTGGCGGTCCTCCTACTTCGCGGCGACTTCGGACCAAAGTTGTACACGTTCTTCAAAAAAAGGAACGAAAGTTCGTTCCTCGTTCCTTCTGATTTTTGGAACGTGTTCCCGTTACAAGTTTCATGTGTGAAAAGAAACTCGTTCCCGTTACAATTACAAAAAAAAGGAACGTATCGTTACATATACGTTACATTTGTATTTTGCGGATTACCATATTTAAATAGATTAAGGAAATGATTTTTTTTTTTTTTATCTCATCAAATGGGAGCATACGAATCTGAATGCCGTGGTGGAAGCGCAGGAGGAGAAGAAAAAAAGAGGAAGCCGGGTCTCGTGTGTTGATATATTCACCTTTAAAAATCTCAGTTTTTAACCATATTCATGTTTGCGGTGGGCGATTCAGATGAGGTAAATGTACTGTTACCCCACATTGCAAGAGCGTTTTACAACAACCTCACACGTTTCAATCTAACAAAGTCTCTTGTTCGAACATTACAACAGTTGCTTCTCGATGTTGCTGTCCGCAATATGAGCAAGTGAAGAAGAGGGTGGGCTTTTGGAAGGTCAGTCTTGAAAACTACAAGTACTTCTTCTTGAAGGCTAGATTCGTTGTTCGGTTTGAAGTGTAGGACGAAGGGAAAATAATTAAAGGTTAATGTTTTGTGTATCTTTTAAGTGATCAATGTTCGGGATACAAGGGTGTGTTCGGTCTGATAACCTGTTGTTGTTGTTGTTTTTTTGTAACTGTAGGTCTTTTTGTAGAAGTTAAGTGATGGGTGTAGTCGGCCTTAGAATTCTAGGTGTAGAAGGATTCGTGGAAGCAAAGAAAGTAGCTGAGTTTGAAACGTCCCTATTTTTGTGTCTTTTCCTTCGACTAAAAGTTTTGCTTTTTGTACCGCAGTCTCGGGCACTCAAAAAATAATCAATGTCCACTGGCTCTCCTGCACCCGACTGTTAACAAACGAGGCCCCCACAAAATAAGCCCTAAGATAAGTAACCAAAAAGTTTACGAGCTCCTGCTCTTCGCAAATATATTATTTTTTATCCTTTTAGAATTTCTCTCTTAGAAATAAAATAAAAATTACTCGACTGGACGAAAAAAAAAAGAAACGCCGTTCCCTTTTTCGTTCTAGTAAAAATGTAACGCGTTCCCGTTCCAGTTCCACCGATGCAAAATTAAACGGTGGCGTTCCTTCCTTCCTCCTAAAAGGAACGAGTTCCAGGAACGCCGTTCCGTACAACACTGCTTCGAACGTGGTCGTGGCGCGACACCGCTTCAGGCAGCGAGCGCAGCTACCGGCGAAACCTGTCGAAGTATTCGTAGCCGAGCTGCGAGATCTGTCGGCGAACTACGAGTTTGTACTCTTGGCGGACGAATTCATCCGAGATCAGCTGGTGTTGAAGACTACGAGCCAGCAGTTACGAGAGCGTCTACTGCTGGTGGGGAGTGGTCTAACCCTAAAGCGCGCGATGTCCATCGACCGACTGGCCGAGGAAGCGGTCCGGTACTCCAAGGCACTCGTGCCGTCTTCATCGGTGAAGAATTGGGGGACGTTAAGTAGAAACCGAACGCCGAGCGACCGCACCGTACACAGGCAGTTGAGCCTTCATCTTCCACTTTGAAAAAATTCTGCAGCTTCTGGTCGTCGGGGGCATCTCGCAAATTCCGCTACATCCAAAAGCAAGAGGGAAAGTCGGACAATTTCGTGCTGTGCGAAAGAGTGCCGCAAGTCACTCTAGCAAACGTTGTAGCTCAGTTAAAAATAACCATTGAGTGCAGTTTTCAAATGGTACCAATTGGAAGCAACGGAATTCAGTTGGTACTGACCTCACCAATTGGTGATTTCAATTGAGTTTATTTTCTTCAAGTGGTTTCCCAATTGGAATAAATGAAACCTAATTGGCACCGAGGCAACGTATTGGTTCTTTTAATTGGGTTGCAGTCATTCAATTGGTTGCATCATTTAAAATCAGTTGATTCCAACTATACTGAGTCAACCAATAAGATATACTTGAAATGGAAAGCGCCATCTACAAGGCGCGAAAAGAACTACAGGGTGTCACGAAAGAAAATTTACAGGTTTCTTTTTTTTTTCTTACCGCAAAAATAAACTGCATCGCCGAACGCTCATTCTCCGCCCAAAGGTAGTGCTAAAGGTCACAACCAGATGCCACAGTTTCTGCCCGATCCGATACCTTATTCAAACGTTATAAGTGATTTTCTTAAAAGTTCAGTGGGAAAATGGCGGCCGACGGAGTTTTTGAATACATGGGGCTCTATGGCACCAGAAACCGAAAACGGGCAAAAATGGGCTCCATTTTCCCATTGAACTTTTCAGAAAATCGTTTATAACGTTTGAATACGGTATCGGATCGGGCTGAAACTTTGGCATCTGGTTGTGATCTCTAGCGCTACCTTTGGGCGGAGAATGAGCGTTCAGCGATGCCTAGTTTATTTTCGCGGTAAAAAAGACCCTATCAATTTTCTTTTGTGACACCCTGTATATCCGCCATCTTGGTTAGGTTAGTGTGAACTAGAAAGGTTGAGTGGGGCCACCGGAGGGCTATTTCTGAAGCTCCGCATGTGGAAAAATTATTAGTTGTCGCTACGAGCAAAGTGGTTTGGAACCAGAAACCCGCTTTGCCGTGCGTTGCTGCTGATTTCCCTGAACTTCAAAGTCTATTTTGGATAAACGTCGAAGGCTATTGGTGAAATATTGCCACTAATTTATTGCCATTTAGTTTGGGGAACAACAACTTTAACAAATCTAGAAACGTTACATGTATTGCAAAAAAAAAAAGCACAGGGGGCTATAGCTGCCGTCTCGTATGATTTTCACACAGCTGGCTTATTTCAGAAATTTCGCGTCATAAACGTGCATACATTATATGATTATAGGCTGAGCACTAGCCCCAAAGTAGAGCAACTTTAAAGACACAATTTTTTTAATTGATCTTGGACGCTTATCAAAAAATGTTCATAGTTACCCTACCCGTGGTGCTGAATGTTGGGAGGTGGCTACACCAAGAATAAACTATGGCAAACAAATGCTTAAATACACTATCCCCAATATGGTTGGGATAAGTTATCTCTAAGGGAAGTAAGATCACCCTTTTCCTTCAGCAGCTAGAGGAAGTTGCCTTTCTTTGTAGTCTTTGTGCCTAGTTTTTGTATGATTTTATCCCTGCTGTCCATCATGCCTCAATGTAAAAAAAAAAAAAACTCAAATTTGTGCTTAAAATGTTGTGATAGCGACAATCTTTGTACATTCTTTTTTTGTTTTGTTTTCTCTTGATTACTGTTTTTCCCGGCTCTGTTGCTGCTTTCTGTAGGCGGTCAGAAACCCGTCAAGCTGTACCTGACAGCTTTTTTCCCTGATCGGCACCATCTTATGGTGGAAATACACATCACTATTATTATTATTATCATTGATTTGGGTGAAACTGTAGTTTCCGCTGGCATTGTCTCTCTATTTGCATAAACAGCAGATTCTTGTTTATGCATAAACTAGGATAAACAAACACCATACTCTTATTTGTATAAACAAGGACTAAACGATCGCTATAATATAAGCTCTTCACCAAACGCGCAGTTAATTTTAATACAAAATGGATGGTGAAACGTTGCCTTCTTCGATTTGCTGATCGAAGATAATGCAAAAAAGCGCCAACGTTATCTTCGCGCGAACAGTCTCGCGATGTGTACACTTAGCAGCGTGACCATAATGATGTATCTCTAATACAGTGTACTGCAGGCAAGAGCACAGCTGCTTTCAACGTGCAGGAGTTATGTACCTCGAGGACTGCAACCTTGAAGGACATAACTTTGATGGCGCCAATCTGTTGACTTCTTTCTCTACCGCGATGCATTCGCGAAGAGTGCCTTAAGTCGTGTCGATTTTTTTTAATAGTGAAGAGCTCCATAGCTTGTAAGCCTCTTTGTTACCCTTCCGTGGCTGTAAGCGCTGGTAACCTAGGCCGCGAAGCTACTGTTCCAACCTACAGAAAGCCTCTCTCACAGCCAAGTGGAAGCCCGTTAGGAGCATGCGCCTCCTGATTATTTCACCGTTTCGCGTCTCTGCAAAATGTCAGTACACTGAAATGCCGCTATGACGTCCTAAGTGCAAAGAAACTGCAAAGGCGTCTTCGCTACCGGCGCAGCTGCTAGCGCGACGTTTTGAAAAACATCTCTGCTCGAGTCCTCATGCAAGTAACGCAGTCTGTGAAGCCACGCTCTCAAACAGGTGCCTTCGCGTGCACTGAACCCAATTTGTGAGATAATGTGTACAGTGAAAAGGTGCCGGCGTGCCTGCAAAGTAAATGTGGCAACTCAATCTGAAGTATTTTTTTCCTAGATTGTGCGTTGTTTATAAAATACCCTTTTTAGTGTAACCTCTTTGGTTCATCTTAATATGCAACAATATCCACGTACCTTGAGTCGCAGACGTTCGTCGACACCGATGAGGGTAGCGTGTACGCTTCGACGGTGAACACGTACGACTTACTCTGCTGGCGAGACGACGTCGCTGTCGACGCGCAACATCTAGCGGACGTGTCATCAGAAAGGATAAGTAAAGCGTGTAGATTGTTTCGCCACATGCTATAGTTCGGCGTCCCAAAACTAAGCTATGTAGCTCTGAATGCACGGACTTCCCAAATTTCCAAAACTTAAAGTTTTGCGATTCAAAATTTATGAAGAATTTTCATTGTCTCCGAAGGTTGCTGATACATTTTTATTAAGATAGGAGTAGGCCTGAAACTTTAGCGTCTTATCCAGACTGCTGGCACCACGCTCGGCGGGCTCTTTGCAATTCATGATTTACTTTTGAGGTACGAAATACCCTTAATTTTTCACCAAGGCACCTGGTACTACGGATAATGTGATTAAGCCTATTTGTTGCAAAGGGCTTTTGTCTAAGTTCTAACACAAAACATCCAGCTTTCAAAAGTCGCAATCCTTGTGTGAGGAGTTACTAATCTTAAATTTATTGCGTTGTTGACGAAGCACTTAAGTGGTCGCGTCTGAAATTGTAAATCTCGTATCAAACCACAAGAAATAGAATTATTAAAGTGGTCACTTATCCCCCTAAAGTTTGTTTGCTGAAGCATTGAATGTAACTACTAACTTCTTTGCTGGGTATGTGGCTGGGTCACATATTTGTCAAAACAGCACAATTCAAGTTAGGAAAGAGCTATCTAACACAGATGTCCTAATGATCCATTTTTCAACCTCTGGCAGACATACTCAGATTGAAACTCTGTCCTTTCATCTTTCAAACTCTATGGTGAAGAAAGCTGCACAAGGTTTCTGCCAGCAGGTCACCTATCGGATAACTGCTTAGTTGGTTGCGAGCGTGCATAAAAACTAATTGGAAATTTTAAAACGTTAAGGCACAAACGGAGGTTCACTATTTTTCTTGTATCTTATTTACTATCTTGGTTACCGAAAATTTGATATCAACTTTGTGGAACCCCAAGTGCAGGCCTGAATCTAGTCGTCTATTTTGACAGAAGGTCAATTTCGTTGCAACTTAAAGATATATACTACAAATATTTTATGACCCGAACTTACCTTTGAAGGTCCTTCGGATTTTAATGTCCGCACCCAATTCCTCTGCTTCCCAACGTAACGGCGAGAAAAAAGTGGTTATGGCCCAGCAAATATTCCTTGTAAGAAAAACATTCTTATTCATTATCTAGCATAGTATGAATGATTATCTCATCCCATGAAGAAATGTAGCCGACATTGGTGCTCCGTCTAGAAAACCTGCAGCTGTGGACATGGAAAAAGGTGACTGAAGAAAGATTGATCAGGTTGAAGTTGTTAAATTAACATCATTTACTACTAGTATTGCATTGTGCAACAAGCAGGTTTAATAGGTATAAACAGTTTTAAGAAATGATAGTTGGAGCAATAACCAACTTCCTCAGCTCATTCCCCCTGTAGGATCCTTTATCCCCTTTCAACCTGATTTTGACAATTGGATCCAATTGTGTTTTTCCAGTTGGGAGTCCGAAATCCCAAATGATTTTTCTTGTTGGTACCAATCGGCCATGCTTGATTTGTTACAGCTGGTAATCCTCAATTGAATATCAACAATTGGTACCAATTGGTATTTTTCAATTAGGAGTCCGAAATCACAAATGATTTGCCCCGTTGGATTCAATCGTCAAAGAACATTTGGACCCATTGGTTATTTTTAACTGGGCTACCAGAGAAGTCGTGGCTCCGTCGAAGACGTTCTCAGTATTCTTCACGTGCACAATAAACCGAAGAGTGGTATGTACATTCCGGTTCAAGTCGAAGGAACGCCCTTATCGTTTCTGGTTCACACAAGCTCAACAGTTTCCATAATTTACAGAAGATACGTACAAGACAAATTTCGGTACTGCTTATCAACTGTAAGTTTCGTCCGCAAGCTTGTTCGATTTTTCGCAGCAGATTGCCGTAGCAGGCTGCTTTTGTTGCTGCTGTCGGTTGGAGCGCAAGGCTTCTGTACGATTCTACGTCGTCCCGAACAGACGGACAAACTCGGCATCGATGCCGTCGCTTGCTTGCCCATCGAGAAGAGTGGTCGGGCATTGAAGTGTTTCAACACTACTTGCGAACCTTCTCGACTACCTCGGAACTTGGTAAATGACTTTGCGCACCTTTCGACGGAACCCTCGGTAGCGCGAAGGGGTTCGCTCACAAGGTGAAGACACTTCAAGCAGTCCAGCCTGTTTTTGCCATACGGCAAAGACTTCCTTTCAGTGTCAGAGACAAAGTCTCTGAAGAGGTCCTGCGACTTTTAGAGGCAAGCATCATCAAACGAACTGACGCGTCCGAATGTGTCTTGCTAATCGTGGTGGTGAAAATTAAGAGCGGGAAAATTCGACTTTGCGTCAATTTAAGAGAAGTGAACAAGGCCGTCGTAATCTATTTGCGTTTCCTCACACTGAGCAGCTGCTACAAGCACTAACCGGGACAAAGTACGTTTCGCGCCTGGATATATTGAGCGCCTACCATCAGATCCTTTTTTACCCGGAAAGCCGAGGCCTCGCGGCATTCATAACCCAGGATGGACTTCTGAAATACTTTTGTTAAGCGCGTTGGTGATAAGGTTAAATACTAGAGAGAATCAAACATAAAGGACGAAACATGTGTCGTTTTGTCCGTCCTTCGTCTTTTAATCTTTTTGGTATTTAGACATATCAGGTTTACCAAGGTTTGTTTTGGGTTGGTCTCAGCTCCTGCTGCGTTCTAGAAAATTATGACAAAAACCCTGATAGGATGTCAACAAGTAGACTGTTACCCGGATGACACCATCGTTTTTGGAACTACGCAAGAGGAGCAACTCAAGAGTGGGCATGAAGTTATCCGTCGCATCAGAAAAGCGGCCTTGATGCTGAACGACAAGTGAATCTTCAATGTTCGGGAACTGCCACTCATAGGACACGTTGTCAGCGAGCGGGGAATGTCACCCATTAAAAGCCATGTTGGCGCGGTTGTTTAGGCTCAAACGCCAACACAAGTCACCATGCTGCGTTCGTTTCTGGGCATTGTCGGCTACTGCGCCAAGTTCATCCTTCGGTATGCAGAGCGGACAGAACTACTACGTGAGCTACTACGCAGGGGTGAACCTTTCCGCTGGACTGCTGCTCGGGAAGACAATTTTCAGAGACTGAGGTCCCCACTTTCGTGCGAGCCTCTCCAAATGTTCTACCCCAAGCTGCCCGTGGCCATGTCAACTGACGCCTCAGCATACGATCCTGGAGCTGTTCCACGGCAGAAGAAATATGGAGAAATTGTGACCGTCTCTTCTGCTTCTCGACCTCTAACGCCACAGCAGCGGAAGTACTCTGTTGGAGAGCGTGCGGCGTTGGTTGTATGTGGGCGTGCGAGCACTGGCGCGTTTTTTTGTAGGGCCGGAATTTTACGCTGCAGACCGACCATCAGTCACTGTTGATACCGTTGGCCTCTCAAGAGACTGGCTAACGGCAATTCAGGATTGCAAGATGGTATGCTCGTTTGCTAGCATACAACTTCGCCATGGTTTTCAAGAAGGGAGAAGACAGCTCTATAAAAGTTGCTTTTTTGCGTATGCCTCTTGAAGCCCCCGGGGAAACCCATGAAGACGAGGTTGTCTGACACTTATCTGTATTCGTAATAAAATACAACGGGACTGGGACAAGGACAGAGAGACAAGGAAAGACAAGACAAGCGCTGACTAGCAACTGATTCTAGTGAAACGAAAACACGCAGGTGATGCTGCTGCTCGCGCGGGCACGTGTCCCTCCGTGGCCTTGAGCACTTGTTCTTTCACTCCACACAGAACTAGCCGTGCTACCCTGCGGAGATCGTGGCTACAAGGGGGCCAGGCATGGGACCGCGGAGGCCAAGTAAGAAGACGAGGATGGTGCGGGGCAGAGCTCGGGTAGCGAGCTCGCGGATGGTCGGCGACGGAACGGCAAAAGACAAGGTGCTGCCTCCAGGCCATCCAACTGTTAGACAGTAGGTCTTTCGTACCTTACGTTGTGTGATCTCCTTCGGAGCAGTCGAGGCGGGCCTCATCGGGTAGTGGCTAAAGTGAACACCCACATCATCTGGCGCTCGGACGTGGGGCCAGATCAGCAGGTCCTAGCTCTCGGTCTTTTCTTGGAGGTCCCTCTCGACGCGCTCCTCGACTATTTTGGGGGAATGGCGCACCCAACTCGCGGAACGCTCGTTGTTGTAAGGACCAACGTTGACCGTCGTTACGAGGTCAAGCGTGGCTGCGAATTGGGACTCTTTGTCCTAGCGAGGCTCAGCGGGGTCGGACGCCACCGGACGTGTTCTGTTCAGCGGTGTCATGGGCTCCCGAACGCTGTCGTGGCCTGGGACTCCAGCTCTGGTAGCAGACGTGGAAAACGTTGGAGAGATCATGCGCGCCATGACGGCTATGTTCGAGACACTTTCGCGGCTGTTGGGAATGCCGGGTCTGCGTCTGTACCCCGACCGCGGTTGAACGTTCATACGTCGATACATATCAGGATGCTTCATGTAAGATCAGACCACGATTTCCTACAGGACTTGGATACGTGCATTGCCCCCACCGCGAACCGAGGACACCTTGGAGCCTGGCTGCGCGAGGACATGATCGTGGACTCCCAGATCGAGTATCGTAGCAGTTTTAGGACGCTGCACGAGAGAGTAGGGTCTCGTGACCTGGGGTGAAGTGGTGATCAAGGAAGAGCTTGTCGAGGCCGGGGTGCAGATGGGTTTTTGTCAGCGGGTGTCGGAAATATTATGGGAATGGCAGTTGACACCAAAAGCGTTAACGGACGGTTTGTCAGCGGGTGTCAAAGGAATTCCAGGAATAGCTGTTAACACCGGGAACGCTGGCGGACGAGTTTGTCAGCGGGTGTCGGAAAGATTGCGGGAATGGCAGTTGACACCGAGAACTCGGGCGGACGGGTTTGTCAGAGGCTGTCAGAGGAATTGCGGGAATAGCAGTTGACACCAGGAACGCTGGCAGACGAGTTTATCAGCAGTTGTCGGAAAATTGCGGGAATTGCAGTTGACACCGGGAGCGCTGGCGGACGAGTTTGTCAGCGGATGTAGGAAAAGTTGCAATATTTGCAGTGGACACCATAAACGCTGACGGACATGTTTGTCAGCGGATGTGGGAAAGGTTGCGAAGGTTGCAGTTGGCACCTGGAGCGCTGGCGGGCGAATTGATTGGCACTGCTATTCGTATCTGCAGGACCTTGACGGTTTGTTGCTTCGCGTCATCCCAACGATCGACGGAGGGCCAGAGGGACGACTCTCCCTTCAAGGTTGTGATTCCCAGGAGGCTACGGAAGAGGTTTATCGAAATGCTTCCATGACTCCGCTCCGGCTGGTCATGGCAGTGGCAGCAAGACTTTTAAGTTCATGGCCAGAAATTTGTGACAGGCGCTTCTCGTTCACTTATCTGGCCCCACGTGGCGTATTCACCTTTAAAATTTATGCTGCGTGCAAATTCCCGCCAAAGCGGGATGTGTGCCGAGTGAAAAGAACCCCGAAAATTGGGGCTCCAATCCACGCTGTAAAGGTGGTTGGTCAGCGAAGCTGTGGTATCACCTGCAACGATTGCCTACTGCACTATACACCAACTCATGTTTACAAACAAACCGGAGCGCACCTAGCGGACGCCACCGGCGCCGCGCATGCGCGATGGGGGTGTGAGCAAGAAGCTCGCCGTCGCCCATAAACAAACCATTGAAATGCGATGTTGTCGGCGTCGGTGTGAGTCCCCTTGCCCTTCTCCCCTTGGAATTGTTGATTCTACGTGTTCCTGGCGATGTCTGACTACTTCAGTGGCGTCAGCGAAATTACCGAGGCCGCAGTTACCGCAAAAATTCGCATGGATAATGTGACATGTGGCGATTCATTCCGCGTGGACGCCGCAGTATGTACGCTAAAGCCTGATTCGCATGATGAGATTTCGCTCGCAATTTTGAGTCGCGACGCCGCTGGGGCTGCAAAAGCGTGAACCGTAGCTGAGATGGCCGACGTCGATACTGAAAATCGCAAGCAGAATCGGACCAAGTGAATTAGGCACAACAAGTCGGTGATGGTCACTGGTAACAATGATCAACATCTCCTTGTATCTAGTGTTTACATCGAGCCTGCTTATCAACCTTCAAACTTTAGTCTTTTGAGGCCTGCACTTTCTCTTTCGGAGTAGAGCGCCACCTGTTGCACGCAACTGCAACTAGGTCCGCCGCCATCACGCAGGGGTCCCGCCAGAACCGCCTGCATCTTACCGCCTACAACGGTGCTGCTTACACTTTGAGTCCCAGTCTGCGCGCGCCGCATCAATATGCCATCGCATTGCTGCGTACCTTTGTGTACGCAGGATGGATACGTTGACGGAGACGGAAAAAAGGTACGTGTCAGACAAGTTCTAAAGTGTTCAAAAAGAAAAACCGAGTCCTCGTGTTGTTTACAAAACTTTCGCGGGTTAGACAAGAAAACGCTCTTATCATCCGTAAGTGGAAGCATCGCAAACGATTATATGTTGTAGTAGTGTGGCCGTGTGTCGCGCCCCGCCTTTAACTAGAAAGGTACGGCCGCGGTTCAGTGCGCGGCTCGCATGACCGAGCGGCTCCCTCCTTCAGTGCTTCTTCACTGCAACCGAGGCCATTTTAGGTACTTGTTCGGCGTGTAGATGCATGATTACTTCTTCCGCAAGTTCGTTTCCTTTACTCACGCCGGTAAAGAGTTTTCCAGAAAACAGACGTCGGGTGGAGGGGGTGTACAGACTAAATGCAGTGTACACCGAATCTGAAGATCACTCGAACCCGCCTTGCGATCGTGGGAACTTTTGGAGTGGTGGCCTGAACAGAGTGCCAAGGCCGCACCGCTAGACGTTTAGGGACGTTACGCTACTAATCAGTTTGGAAATTTATGAGAATGCAGCCAAAGAGTTGGTGTTTAGAGCATGTTCAACAATTGTTATTCTGTTCAACGGTTGTTATTCCTGAACACATTGTATGTTGTTCAATTGTAATTTTTAAGGAAACTATTTTTGATGAATGTGTGTTATTTTGCAGGTGTCCTTTCATATGTTCCCTAAAACAGACAATGGCTATCGGAAGTGGATCACAGAAATCAGGCGTGATGAAAGTAGACTATTTAAAGTGTCGAAGGCAACAAGTCTGCTCGAAGCACTTTGTGGAAACAGACTTTGTGCATAATGTGGCCAGTGGCCGCAGGCTGCTCTACGAACACGCAGTTCCATCAGTGTTCAGTTTCACCAAGCCTAGAGTAACTAGGAAGCCACCGACGGAGAGACTTCCTCCAGTCATACACCAGGCTTTGCAAGACCTTGAAGACCCAAACCGAAACTTGAAACAAGAATCGCAAAATCACGAAGACCCCTTCCCTATCCCCGAGCTGCACGAAGTACGTCCACAAGTCACCGCAGAGTTCATGGGAGCGCCACCTCACACGTGCAACCTGGGGCCCGAGCTTGAAATGAAGAAGGCTGTGGAGAGGAGGCAACAAAAAGACATTGATTCACTGCGTGCCGTACAAAACAGAGCAAAGCGCAGGTGTACACATTAGAAGCTAAGCTGGAGGCCGCGCTTGCAAAATGTGAAGTGCTAGAATCAAGAAGTGTGCCCTTCGGCGTATAGAAATTCCGAGCCAATGATGAGGACATTCAGTTTTATACTGGGCTGCCCAACTACCGGAGTTTTCTTATTCTTCTGAATTTTGTCAACGCTGGCGAAAATGGGAGAAATATTCTCACGCAACATGGGGGGGGGGGGGGCACTCTTCTGTCTCGCAGAAGGCCGGACGGCGACGAAAGCTGTCGGCAGAAAACCAGCTGTTTCTGGTCCTTATGAAGTTAAAGGGTGGAATCTTCCACAAACACCTAGGCCATCTGTTTGACATATCAATGAGCACCGTGTCAAAATTGTTCAGTGCATGGATGAGCTTCCTCTACCTGAACCTTACCCAGATGCCTCTTTGGCTGCCACGGGAGGCCATCGGCAGCACCATGCCAGTTGCGTTCTTGGACAAGTATCCGACGACGCGAGTCATCATAGATGCTACGGAAGTCAGATGCGAAGTAGCAAGCTCCTTTGTCACACAGTCGGGAACTTACTCTTACTATAAGTCAACGAACACATTCAAAGGTCTCGTCGGCATTTCGCCTAATGGCCTTGTGACATTTGTGTCCGAGTTGTATATGGGATCTGTCTCTGACAAAGAAATTGTGATAAAGAGTGGACTCCTCACAATGCCTTTTGATTAAGGGGACTCTGTCATGGCTGACAAGGAATTTAAGATTTCCGACCTTCTAAAAGATCTTGGTGTCACGCTTAATATCCCTCCTTTTCTAATTCGGGGCAAATTTTCAGTTGAGGAGGTGCAGGAAACCCAGGACATCGCAGCTTTGAGGATCCATGTTGAGCGACGCATTCAAAGAATTAAGTCCTTCCACATCTTTGATCGACCCATCCCCATCTCGCTGGCACCCCTTGCTAACCAAGTGTGGACTGTTTGTACCATACTCACAAACATGCAATCACCATTGATTAAGGATAACGAGTAAATTGTACTTGGAAATGTTCTCGCAGGTTGACCCAACTACTGACGAGTGAAAATGGGAAGTTTTAGTAGATTGTACAACTGCTAGCCTCCAGTACTGTGTAAACGATGACCATTGGCTTGAACAGAATTCGCAATGCTTGTATAGAAGTGAATGAACCTTTGATTCTTTCAGCTGTGTTTTGCATAATGTTTTTCTATCCAACACACCAACAATTCTTGGAGCCACTGCTCAGGGCAACTTATTCTGCTAACACATGTGCTTGTGTACTTCGGGAAGCGTTCATATGCTTCCATCTTTCAGGAGTCATTTATGTGCCTATGGTAAAGCTGATTTACCGTGATTCTGCGTCAGATACTCATTTCAGAATGCTGTTTCGAGTTCTAGCGCCCCATTGTACCGTTCCGATTGTTCAAGATCGGCTTTTCTCTTAAAAGAGAGTTTAATTGAATAAACCAATGTCATCAACCAGTTCGACTACACCACTATTGCTGCAATGCATTGTGGAATCAGCAGTCTTTCTGCCCATGCAACAACCTTGTTAGCTCTTCGTACAGAGCAAGAGAGGGTAGAGCCGTCATGTTCTACCGCCTTCCTCCTGTGAACTAAATTGGGTGGTGTCGTGCACGCAGCAAGCGGTTGATGAGATCAATTTATTTTTATTGAAAGGAAACATGTCCGAGACCTTTCTGCAGACGCAAGTAGAGTTCAAGTCAGAAGTTTGTGTAACAGTAAATTGTGTAGAAAAAAAGGCATGGAACGTTACATTCATAAATCGATTACACCATGTATGTGTGTCCTGAAGCCCCTCTAGCACAGTCTTTCAACCAAGATCAAACACTCGTTTCCATCTTAATTTTGTTAAAATCACAAAAGTAATCCAGTTACGGCATGCAAAAATAAACAAATTACAGGCGCAGGTAGTGCTGCTGGTACTCTGTAAGCAACAGGTTGGTGCCTAAAAATAAATTTAAATAATACAGTGGGGTTTGGCTCCTGTAGCACCGGTTTGCACGACTTCGAAACTGTTTTCGTCAGAGTGAGGTTCACATCCAAGGAGGAGTGAGCATTGATAGGACACCAGAGGCACTTGTATGTTTAAAAAAGTTTTATATGAAAAATGCATTCAACACAAAGAACTGATACAAGGACAACATAGAAGAAATCACACTCCTCCTCCCCCCTCCTCCTCCCCCCCCCCCCCCCCCCCCCCACAGAAAAAAACAAAACATCATGGTACAAGGTGACTTACAAATAGCTGAAATTCGCTTTGTATGTTTAAAAAATCTTTTACATCGAAAATTTATTCAACACAAAATAAAATATACAACCACAAGGACAACAGAAGAAATCACACACACCCTAAAAAAGAAACAGAAATTCCCTGTGTCGAAGAGATTTTTCAAGTTAATGCAATTAATGCAGGAGTGTAGGCGAGCTAGATAATATTAAATGATAAATAATCCCTGGAGAAGGAGAACAAGGACACAAACAACAAACACAAAATCTCCAACATTAGCTAGGTGACTGGTGCGCGGATGAAAAAATCCGTCTGGTCCTGGTATCGAACCCGGGACCTCTCCATTTCCAGTGGAGCGCTCTACCAACTGAGCTAACCAGGAGTTAGACGTCAGTAGAGCAAACGGGTTTTAACAGCCGCCACCAGTCTTGCCACCAACAAGGGTGGTCCTACATTAAGATTATGAAGTAATGCAATTAATGCAGGGGTGTTAACGCAGGACTCGCCCTTGTTGGTGGCGAGACTGGTGGCGGCTGTTCAAACCCGTTTACTCTACTGACGTCTAACTCCTGGTTGGCTCAGTTGGTAGAGCGCTCCACTGGAAATGGAGAGGTCCCTAGTTGGAAACCAGGACCAGGCAGATTTTTTCATCCGCGCGCCTGTCACCTAGCTATTGTTGGAGGTTTTGTGCTTGTTGTTTGTCCCCTTCTCCAGGGATTATTTATTGTTTAAGATTTTTCAAACCACTTAGATGGGT
Source organism: Ixodes persulcatus (assembly GCA_013358835.2). Classification (NCBI taxonomy): domain Eukaryota; kingdom Metazoa; phylum Arthropoda; class Arachnida; order Ixodida; family Ixodidae; genus Ixodes; species Ixodes persulcatus. The sequence goes on along the minus strand of JABSTQ010008495.1, from coordinate 38,444 downwards.
AACATTGACCTCACTCCAAACCAGAAAAAAAATTCAGAAAAAAGTGAGTGCAAAAAATGGTTCAGCTTACTCAACTCTGCAATTCAAAGCGCAGCAACTACCGTCTGCACTCAAAGTGTGGCAGCAGTTCATTAAAGTAGAAATCTTCTAACTTTTCACTCACATTGAATCTCATCCTTTCAATTAGGATGTAACTTTTTCCATATACAACAAAGTCTGCCCACTGCAGCCCAGAAAGCGCCATTTGTCCAAGGACTTGATAATAAAAAGGATGATTGTCCTTCAGCCTTGTGCAATCTCCACTTACTTTGGAGCAGAAGTCCGCATGGGTAAGCTCTTCAACAGTTTTGTTGTAAAGAGAATGTGGGCACTTAATTTCCACAATCCCATGAGGGGGGTCCTCCGCGGGGTCGTGCACAACTCTGTCCAGTGATGCCCCAAGCCATGGGGTTTCAGGGTAGACGAACAGCTCGCATGACTTGACTGTGACCTGGTGGCCTAGTCCTCGGAGCACATCCTCGTAACACCTTGCGGCGAGTGGCTCGTTGACAATGCCGTGTCTGCAAAGTGAGTAAAAAGTTACATTGGCACCGAGATTGACACGGTGATACAGTGTCCGCAAAACATAAGTTAACGGTTTCAGCATAGTGCACATCGCGAACGCTCCTGTGGCATAGTTGGGAGGATTCGAGCACATGACACGTGAAGCAATCGTACGAAAGGGCTCTATGCTAGTGTGTATCTGTGACGATTGACGAGCCTTAAATTTTTAAATAAAAGCTTGCCGTTTTTGTGACTTCTGTGGGCGCTGAATTACAACACTTCCTAGCTGATTTTCATCTTTAAAAAGCTTGAAAGCACGCATAAAGCTTGACGAGTGCGTTCGTTCCGGCGGAAGCGACGGCGTCGACGTTTTCTGAATGCTATTTGTCTGGCGGCTCTGTGCCACCTGGTCTCCTTCAGTTTGTTTTCTCGTTGCTGTTGAAAGAAATTTTGCTGTCACCAGTATGTATAAGGGCATTCTGTCTTGTTCGTGCGAGCACTGTTACGTTGCGCCGCACACTCGCTTCGGATACATAGAGCTTGCCGATACTGACGCTTCTGTCTAAAGTAAGAAACTGCTAGTGTGGTTCGGCAGTTGCTGGCGGATATCCGCACAGCCCCCATCACCCCCCCCCCCCCTAAATAATTAAGCCCTAACGAGTACCTCGGCAAAGGAATTTGCCACATCACGACTTCTCCTTGAAGGAGAAGACATGTATTAGAGGATGGGCATGTTGTGCCGTGCAGTGCCGTAAGTAACGTTTACAGCGCCTGCACTTTTGTCGGTTTTGCGCTGCTCTCGTTAGCGTGAGACAGCAACCCGCCACAAACTCGGGATCGTGCTAAAAGGAAGGACGGTATCAGTCGTATCATGTTTGTACTATGCAGGGCATGCATTCGGGGAAGTGACCTGCCTTTGCTTCTACCGTTCGAACAATTTCCTGAATTGAGCATATCCTGCGTTAAAAAGCACCCGAGGACATTGCGAACGCCAGTCCGGTATCTGTGTTATTTCGAGATGTGGCTGATCTCACGCGCGTGGAGTGCACAAACATTTTATTATGAAAGGTAATGAAAATCATTTTCGAAATAATGCTCGCTGGGGATGAATCTTCAATTTACTGTGTTCAAATAAAAACTTTGAAAACATTTTAAGGAGACGAACTAGAGAGAGGTTACCCCACTTACATGTTTGTGCCTAGATATCACAAAACGGAAAGATTTTCCACACTATGATTCCTCTTTAACACAGCATCTTGTGTGCCGGGGAATACTGTGACTGTGTATTTATAGGAAAGAAAAGATTATGCTTGGCTTGTGGCTGATGGCAGATGCGACTCGGCATCACAATGAATAATTGGGCTAATTGGTATCATAGTACAAACAGAAAAGCGCGAAAAATAGTGAAAATTGACTTAGAGACAGAACGTGAATCCCTTTGTTTGCGCTCGTTATTTTTTTTCCACTTTCCCAATCACTGTGAGCATTTATTGACGATCGAGCTATTCTAGGTCACATTTTTCGAACCAAAATAGTAACACTTCGATAAATAAACAACTCGGGAATGGGATTCACGCCGGTAAACTAAGTGATTGTTGAGCTTATTTTAATGCGCCAGAGCCTCGCCTTCCGCCACTTTGACGGCTCGCTCGCCGCTGTTTTGAAGGCCTATGCGTCACCTCTACAGTGCTTACGGTAGACCACTATCTCGGCACTTTGACACTGCATTGGGATTTGCGGGTTTGATGCACTACCGGTGCTGCGACAAAATGTGTCAAGCAACCCAAAGCGTCCGAAGCGCAGCTCAATCGTACAGACTATGCCACAAACGATAGTCGCACACGTCACCAATAAGGTCATCACCCGGAAAACTAATAGAGTAAAAAATTGGAAAGAATTAGGCTTACGCTCCTCTGTAAATTTAGGTCCCCTCAACTGTTCATAGGTTTTTGAACACCTCACCTCACGGCAGGGACCTTCGAGATGTCTTTTGGGACAGTGAGAGCGTCTAGTCCCTTCTCGCTCCACTCGACCCTTCGAAAAGCTGTACCAAAATGTGAAGCTGTCAAACGCAGTTTGCGCTCTCTGCGCCATGTTGGGCTCTTCGACTGCTGCCTCGTGTTCCTTTCCAGGTCCCTGGCTTCCTCCGGTGTTAAGCATAGGCCCTAAAATATGCAGAAAAAAATATATAACACTGATGAGAAAGACCAGAGAGCTTTTATGTGCCACGTTTTAAAGCGATAGCTTTTTGGGTGACACTTAGAAGGAATTTCGGTGTCAGCGTTACGCACTGGGGATAGAAAAACCCTCCGTGTTCCCTCATGGTGCGAGGAGAGAAGTCGAGACTTCCCATTGACCGCGTAAAGAGGAAAGAGATTAGAGCCCTTGTGTGAACTGACCGTTTTCACCGTCGTCTGGTACCAATAACTTCAAAAAAGTTTTAGTTGCATTATATGGAATCCCACTTTGGCAGCGTCCAGTTGCTACGCGTAATGTTGGGGTTTTTTTTAGAAACTTTCACCCCGTTTGATTTCAATATAAATTCTTTCTACTTGTCAAACCCAACCGAAAACATTAAGCATGTTCTGCCTAAACTCGTTGATTTGCAGCTGCCGCCTTGCATGTAGAGCTTCGCCTCATTTCTTTCCTTGTGTCCCCCTCTCCACTCACCGCTGAAAGTTAACATTACCCGCTCCCTTCACGGCTCAACAATACCGCGCTACGGCTACAGGTTTTACTTTTTTGCACTGTGGGCAAAAAAGGTGCCCAATCTTTAGGAGCAGTCAAATTGGACAAATTTAGCAGTAATTTTCACCCTGGGGATCCCCTGAACTAAAAGATAGAATGATGGTAACTGGGTTTGTCCTGGACCTCTCTTTCAGTTGTAGGTCCCCTGCATCTGCAACCCTTTAAAGGAAGCCCAATGGCTATTGGTAACATGCATACCAAGAGAAAACATAGAAAATAATAGGTGGGAAAACCAAATGGCAGGCAGAAATGTGCATCCGTATAGCTCCCGTGCACACTTAGCAATGGTAGATGGTAGGGCTACACTGTAAGACGTGAACACAGTCTTCTGCCCTGATGGCATGCTTACTCACCTCTAAAATCTCGTTGCCCAGAAAGGGAATGGGGATCTCCCACAATCCACTGGTCGAGAAGAATGTACAGTCCTTCGGGGGAGCATACGAGAAACTTTTGTGCTGCCCTATGTTTGTTAGAACTGAAAGTCCATGCGGGATGATGGGTTGCTGGTAGGACAGCGGTGATCTGGCCAGTGCAGGTCCGAACTTCGTGTCTTTCACTGTCCTGTCGGTCACCAGTAGCAAAGCCTCCCCGAAGTCGGTGCAGTTGCCTAGGGTGGCGAGCGCTTCAGCAAAGCTCCTGTTGGCGGCATTTCGCTGGCACAGGCTTCTTGGTGAGATCCTGCTCTCATACAGACGAGATGTCAGCGGGGTATCCAGCCCGCCCTCCCTCACGCTTCTCCAGTTCACCGACTGAATCGAGGTACCCTGGATGTGGGGCCCTCGGGGGACCCTCCACTGTTGTGGCAGGTCGGTGCAGCTCAGCTCCGCTGGTGCCTCGCTGAAGCCTTTTGACTGCAGGAGGGCGACTGTCCGAAGGAGTGCCATCAGATGATTACACGCCACACCTCCTGCAGGGCATTCACAATGGCCATCCAACAACTGGCCTTGCGCCCCAACTGCCGCCATCACAGTATATGGATCCTGGGTCTTCTTCTTGCTTCGGTAGCAGGAGCCCTTGATGAAGAAACGTCCTGCACTGAATGGGATAAAAAAAAAATATACACCGGTTTTACACTCCAAACAGCTGTGCGTATTTTCTGTGCAAATAAAGATCAGTTCCAGCACACTTTTTTTTTTTTTTTTTGCAATGTCGCATTTCGAGTGGGTTCAAACAAACGTGGTACGTTTACAAACGCCATGAAATAAACCCAATACATCAGTGGTTCTGGAAAGTCTACTCTGTAGCTTTGTGAGGAATGCCACAAACCGCCTAACCTCTTAGTCTTCAAAAGGTTACCGAGGAAGTAATTTAAAATGCTGCCTGCCACCCACCCCTACAACCTTTTCTGCTGTTCTGTACGATTTGCGATTGCGATTTCTTGAACACTCAAGGTTGTGACTCGTCAGGAACCTTTTGCAGTTACTGGTACGCGGTCGTAAGTTTATTGGAGGGGTACGAAAAATGAAACGAACGAGTTCTCGGCTGTCACCGAACGACAAGCTCACGACGGGGGCAGCGTACCGGGTCGTTCAGAGTGGCCACGCTAAAAGCGCGATCACTATGATTAACTGTATTAAAATTATGAAATGTTACAAAAAAAAAATCACTACAAAACAAGAAAGAACTTGCCTGTTCCGAGAGCAGTTAGCCCTTATCGATGCGGGGACCACGTACGCTTCGACGAAGAAGTTGTAGCTTCTTTCCATGCACCGGTCTGTGCCTGACCGGCTCCTGTAGAACTGCTCCACTTCTCTGTCACTTATATGTGGCAGTATCGATAGATCATTCAACCGACAGGTGATCGGGAAAACACCCGCACAAGCCATATCTCAAAACGCTACGGCGGCTACGCTGCACGCCGACCGGTCGAACGAGTCGAACCCTGCGTAATGGCGGCGATCACCCAATGTTGCTAGATGTTTTACTATTCCGGCTAATTTTTTTTAGTGTTGCCAAAATTCCGAAAGGGGTCTATAGCCTTTGTGGTGCTTTCTTTCAGAACCCAGGATCTTGGGTTCGATCCCCACCCCTGCCCGTTTCGATCTCGATGAGCATCGTACCGGCGTGCGGTCGGGTATCCCTACTGCGTGGTGCAGGTTAAAGACCCCATGGCTAGCGATTGTACCGCACTGGCTAAATTTCTCATCTACAGCTGGGAGACAAGTCGCCCGTTTGGGGCAGCCTAAGTTCTAGGCTGTAATAAACATACCCACACCCCAATTTGTTTTTGTTGCCTTCTTTCATTCGGTTTCAACTGAAACGCTGTTCTACGAAGCCTGACATGATGGCAAAGTTGTAGCAAGCTTACTTACCCAAAAAGTTAATGTGAATTCTGGAAACTTTTAATGGAAAAAGGGGGCCCCGTTTTGCCATTTTTAGACAAGTGGCGCCATAGAACACGTATTCGACTGTTGGCCGCCGTCTTTCCATCTAAAAATTCAGAACATCACTCGTGACTTTTGAATAAGATAATGGAAAGTGCCGAAACCTTAGCATCTTGTTCGGACGACCACAGCAACATTTCGGCAGGGATTGTTCGTTCAACAATGCGTAGTTCATTTTTCCTATTAAAAAAAAAAATGTAATTTTTTTTTTGTGGTTTGGGGGGGGGGGGGGTTCCCTGTAGGTTCCGATGCAGGAATCGACTTATGGAAGCGTATGCAGTGGCATCACACATAGAGTCACTGACAGTTCAAGAAACACAGAGCGTGGCTAACTATGTCCACAGCTCTTACCTCGTCATTCGCCCTCCGGAGGTCTTAACGGCTAATGCTGAAATCTGATTGGTTGTTGAGCGATCGTGGGATACTCGAGACCTGCCGTACCCTTTGTTTTTTTGTTTTTTTTAAGTGTCCGTGAGGCAAATACACCCGGTGGAAGGACCAGTGTCACTGCGAGCAAAGGACTGCTAGACACCAACTCAAACTCGCTGACGTCCCGCCACTGCGGGGGCGCTGCTGTCGGCACTGCGCATGCGCAGAACAGAAGCTTCGCCTCGTGCAAATCTGGTTTCTTCGTACGCGCAGTCCCAGACCGGGTGTGGGCGAACGCCGGCTTGTTCGTAAACAATGTGTTGGTGTGTACAGAGCAGCCAACTATACACGAACAATTTTCTACTCTGCGAAGGTCGGACAGAGTCAAGAAACCTCCGAACAGGCTTGCAACCCTGATAAACTCGGGGATTTTCGTAACAAGACCTGACTGCTGCAGGCTTTTTTTTTTCTTCGTCACCTATACAACTGGCTTGTGCGGGGCCCAAATTGAACACGAGTTCTGTATTACCGTTCTGCTTCGACTCGTGTTCACTAACGAGCACGATCGAGCCCCAGCCAGACGCTGACGCTGCACTCGTGCCTACTTTTTGCCTCGCGTTCGACCGTGGTCAATGGCGTAAAGGGAACCAATCTGCTAAATCGGTCCCCTTAGCCATAGACTCGTCTATACTCACAAAGTCTGGCAGTTCGACGACAGAGCCATAGAGTGCCCGGTCGCAGATTTGGTGCGCGAGGATCTGGTAGCACAGAGCATCAAGGAGCAATTTCTCGGGGAGCCTGGACGTCAGCGCGCAACTTCTGCAGTGGTGAGGACCCGAAACACACTTGTTCGCTCGGGAGAAGTTTGTTTCGGCGTCTCGCCGCAGCGGGGAGCCAGTCACGTGGCTCTCCTAAAGGCTCTCCTCTCATCCCTTGTCTGCCGCTCCACCTTTTCTATTTCGGCGGCCGCTTCTCGTGGAGATCTGCCAGGCTTCGTCAGTATATAGACGCTTTACAGCAGCTGTGCATGGGCGCCGCCATAACTGACCTTCAGTTTTTGTTCCCTCTTATTCCGTTCGCTTGACTTCATCATTTCCACAGCAGGACAGATTATTGCCATTTTAAGTGTTACTGGGTCCTTCCCCCCAGCATAGGCCGTTGTGGAGACTCGTCTACGCCCGCTTCAGTGGCTCGGCATCTCGGTAAGACAAGAGAAGGGCGGCTATGGCGGCTCAATCTGGCGCGTGTGTAAAGCGTCTATAGGAAGTATTCACTGGCGGCCATAGCTGTGTGCACGACTGCTGAGCGCGTGCTGATGGCGAGCTTCCACAGTTCTTTTGTAACGTGCATTTCGCACCCTCCAGATTGCCGGTCTCAGCAGCCTATTAATGTGGGCTCGTTCAGAGCATGCGCTCTAGACATCACCCACAAATATGGCGCCCAGTGAATACTCCTTATAGGAGGCTATGCCTCTTCAGTGTTCGTGCATATATGGCGCGTGATTTGCTCGCTTTCCAAAGCGACGAACATGCGCGTGCTGGTCCGAGGAGGTCGCACGCTGGGCTGATTACTTGTAAATATTAGAATTGTGTATTCTTTGTCTTAGCAGTTCCGTGCAGCACACTGGAAGCTGCAGGCTCTTAGCCAGTCGGCAGAGCGAGCAGATCACAAAATGGTATCACTAAGCACTTTAGCTTTCCCTTTATCCTATCCTTTTCTTCTCGTTATTTTTCTATTTAGTAGCGAGTGGTAATTAGAGTCGCTGTTCAATATATCTTATTAATTGATATTCATGCTAACGAAGGGTCCTAGTTTGTTACGGCTAATACTTCTTTGGGATATGGTGTGTTATTTTATGGAACCGATTAAATACCCTGTGATCCATCATCTGCTTGTTGTTGACACTATATGTTTACTTCAACGCGCCAGGCGAGTGACCATGAAGCCAGGGCCCCGTTACTTATGCAGCAAACAAACGATAGTCTGCAGGCTTCGCCCCAAATTTTACGGGGGCTATCAAGCCCCCCGTAAAATTTGGGGCCGTCTGTTCGACTATAGATGCGCTGTACGTCGAACTAAAGTTTTGGAGTGCATTATATGAGACAAAAGGGTGTAAGGTGATACCCTTTTTTTTTTATAGAGTGGTGAGGGGTATAGAAGGAAAACACGTGACTCACCATAGAACTGTGGTGCGCTCCCCTTAGGCTGCGTGCACCCCGCAGCTTCCAGACTTCTGCACGGAGCTTCTGAGATGACGTACAAGAGTTCGTTATCAAGGACGCGTTGCCATGAGCGGCTCCTAGCCGCATGTACAGTGTCATATGAACTAGCGACAGAGATGGTTGAGGCGAACACGAGCATGCAAGTTGTTAGTTTTTCGTGGAGCTTTGCATACGCTACTGGATTAGAATGCACCGAACTTGTTCGTTAAATGCGTGAGTGCGAAACACTCTATGAGACTTTCTCACATTTCTCTGGCTGTTGTTTTTATCTCTTTATTTTTAGGAAATTATGTGACCGGGTGCAAGACCACAACTTGTAACGGTCATCGCACAAAAAGATTTTGAGACGCGCTCGTGGAGAAGCAGCCGTTTCTGACAGAACTAAGGGGCCATCGACAATGAGAAGCTTAACGACCCTCTCCTGCCCACTTAATGAATCCTCTCACCCAAACGATGACGCCGACGGACGTCCTGCTACCTCAGCGAAATCGGAAAAACAACAACGAACCAATTCTTTTTTTCTTTTCCCCTCTAGCATACCGTTCATTGTAGGGAGAGATCGTCAGGGAGCCATATCGCCCGAACAACAACACCGTCCACACGTCTGGAAAAGGTTCCTTTGTTCGAAATCGATAAGTGCTTAAAGCCACCAAAAAAAAAAATAAAGAAAACAAAAACACCAGTATTTGCCCACACTACGTGCAGGGAAAATAAATTGTGGTGCCGATGATTGGACGTTCGTCTTCTCGGGCAGGGGAAAGTGGAAGGTTGATGTTCTGCACGCTTTTGGTGAGAACTGAACGCGACGGGCGGCCCTGCACGCGAGGCGGATGTAATTCGTCCTTGTATAATTTAAGTGGTGGACATACGTAAACGTTGGAGGGGAGATGATTGAATAGGTCTCACCGTTACGGGACCCGGTTCGCTTCCTACATAGTCGCCGACACCGGTCCCGGAGTATTTAGTGTCGAAAGCGGGGAAGCAACGGTCGGACCTTCTTCTCAACGCTAAGGGTAGGTGTGCCTTGACGTTCAGTATGCATTCGGTTGTTCCTCCTTTTAAAGACGTGAAGAAAGTAAACGAAGACACGGGCAACAGCGCTGTTGTTTATCGGTCAAATTTTACTTTGTCCGTGTCGTTGTGCTCTTAGTACTTTTTAAGAACAAACTGCCAACTGGCCCAGTTGCGAAAGGTGTTTCTCCTTGTCGTCGAGAAGCTCGCCGACGTTTATACTGCCCTGGCTATGGTCGCTCACAAGTGGCAACCGCAGCACTATTGAGATACAGTCTAGTTTAATTGAGCGTACGCGTCTGTTACGTTTATCAAAGGGACGCGGCGGAACTCATTCATTCATGCCAGGTGTCAAAGCCCATAGTCATTGTTTATCAAAAGACTTCTAATTCTTCTTTTCTAACAAATAGTGTCGTTGATCTCAAATACCGGCGACCAGGGGGGCTATGTTGCGCTTTTTGGACTCCCAGGAGACTAGGAAAAAGGAAGTGACGTCAACAACGCAGCAAATGCAGATTGGATGTTGATTTTGTTTTCTTCTGTCAACATCCAATCTGCGTTTGCTCTAGTCGTTGACGTCACTTCCTTCTTCCAAGTCTCCTGGGAGTCCAAAAAGCGCAACATAGCACCCCAGTTCGCGCTTTCCACTCTTCCCTCCCTTCCTCCTCTCCCCCTTCTACCCTGTGCACCGTTGCCTGTTTCCTCCTCTCCCATGGTGAGGAGGATCTTCTGCCTTGCAGAATCTTGAGTCTGGTCGTCGGCCTTAAAGAACCAAGCGAAGAACACTTTTTGTTCTGTCTGTAAAGAGGGATTCAAACTCGCTAATGAAAGAAAAAGAAGAATGTCTACTCGTCTGCGACAGCATTGTATTTTTTATCGTTTTTCAAATACCTGCGTTTCGACCTGACACCGACTTCTATGTCTCTCTATGCCTTTTCTTCAGCCATCGTGTACTTTATTTATTTTTATATTTTATTTAGAATAACGATAACCGTTTCGGACTGTCTCAGGAGTGCGTCCTTTTTAAACAAACGCAAGAGCGAGCAAAGGAAGAATCGTGAACAGGGGTGCTATGTTGCGCTTTTTGGACTCCCAGGAGACTTGGAAGAGGGAAGTGACGTCAACGACTAGAGAAAAGCAGATTGGATGTTGACAGAAGAAAACAAAATCAAGATCCAATCTGCATCTGCTGCGTTGTTGACGTCACTTCCCTCTCCCTAGTCTCCTGGGAGTCCAAAAAGCCCAACATAGCCCCCCAGGACTTACGTTTCTTACGTTGTAAGTAACTATAGCTATAATAAAAATTAAAAAAAATGTGTTTTTAGCATTTATATCAAATAAAATGTTTTCAAATACAGTAGCTTAATTATATATATATATATATATATATATATATATATATATATATATATATATATATATATATATATATATATATATATATATATATATGTATATATATATTATATGACATGCTGGGAAAGTTTTAAAAATGAATTTTTTTTCACATGTTCTGTCCCGTGCAGCTCGTTTGGCAAGCACGATCTGCAGTTCTTCATGACGGAGTCGGAGCCAGGCGGAAGTTCATCGACGTCCGGCACGCCCCCAGGGGCCCAAGAGAACCCGAATATGTCGGTAAGTCCACCCGTTCATGCTGCACATTAAAATGTTTTTTAATATAACAAGAAATATTTTTGAAAGTTTTTTGTCAAAATAAGAAAACAGTTCGGTTACATTAAAATACGAACAAGCATAGAGGTTAAAAATAGGGCTTATGTTATTCGTAAACACACGTTTTTGGTAAATAAACAGTCTGAAGATACTTGCATTATCGGTAAAAAAATTTTATTACACTAAACGAGGTCGTTTTTTCTTAAATAAAAATTTTACAAAACGTCCCGTTATCTATAAGAAAACAGAGCTGTTAATTCCACATTCCAAACATTTTTGGAGAATAAACAGGTTAAACAAAGTCAGATTGCTGTTAAAGATACAAAAGTTTCCTCATTACTGCGAAACATATGATCATTAAATCAGTCAACGAAGTAATAGCTGAAATTAATTGTGTAACGAAGGAACGTTTGTTCGTAATACAAGGTTGAGTACAATCGGGTTCGCATGAAATGCGAACAGCGGAGCACCTGGCCGGCGACACATGTTACGCCTCCTGGAGGCCTCTGGAAACTAACAAAAACTGCGGGTTGGAGAGTTGGGCGCTGCGAGGGTGTGCGTCCTACCAACACCTCCCAGATAAAAAAGCGTAAGCGCTGCATTTTCCTGCCTCACTATAAGGAGGCCATCGCAGGCCACAGATTGTACACAGTGGCCTACTTTAGTGGCCTACTTTAGTGGCGCAGGAAAATTCAACACTTAGGTTTTTTTATTTAGGAGGTTTTAGTCCTACTCGGATGGGTTTCAGACGCTATGTTCTTCCCAGAAGTGGCGCGCGGCACGTGTCTCGACCATTTCCACAACAGTGAATGGCACCACTTTTCCTAGTATAGAGGGGCTTTACAGTCAAAGCAATGTCTGCGACACGTCACGGCGAAGTCCCGTAGTCTGATTTTAAATCCAACACCTTTTTCTAAAAAGAGGGTATGGCGGTTACATGAATGCCGTCTCTTCTCTGCGTATTTTGGGGCTTGGAGGGCGTTAGATGGAAGAATAATCGTTGCGCTAATTGAATAATTAACTAAATTTGATAATTCTTGTAGCCCCTAACAAAAAGCAGCGTCGATACCGCATTTTTAACACGATTCAATAAATTATTATTAAAAATTAATTAAAGGTTTTTAGTTAATTAATTTACTGCGGCTTTTTTAAGGTGCTCGATTAAGAGCTATAAACTATTCACTGCGAAAATTATAAATAAATATTAGGTAGGAGTAATATCTGAACAGCCTCTTCGTGTGTTTGCGACAAACGTAGTCACCAGCTAACTCAAATTCAAAGATAAGGCTGCCATATATAGCGATCACGTTAACGTGGCATGTGTAGAAGAGGGTGCGTGATCGCTTTGGTTGTTGTGTTGCTGTTATTTGTGTGTTCTGTTTGTACGCGTGAGCTCATTGTATTTTCCCGCTCTCCTGTGTATTTAGAGCTTGAATGGCGAGGTAAATACAAGGCACACAGTTCGCTATAGAACTTTTCTCGCAACCTGGCATAAACGAACACTGGCTTTCCACAAACTTTCAGAGCTTAGAAACCCATCTTCTTGTTTACAAAATCTCTATTTTTTTTTTAAATAAGAAGTTTTTTTTTTCAGGAACTTATAAAACAGAAGCCCACTTTTTTATACAAAAACTTTGTTATTTCTAAGAACAAAAACTGTTCTTTTACAAGACTGGACTACAGAAATTCAGTCATTTCACAGAAAAAAAAAACAAAATCCGAAAATATTAATTTATTATTATTTTTTTTATACAAAAATTACGGAAACATAGAACATACGAAACCAGATAAGTCCGGCAAGAGACCCGATAAGGTTTTTTCTTCCTTTACACAGTTATTTTTACAGACTACCTGTCAAACTCGTTGCTGCCTGTGCGCAGCGTACAAAAATACAGGTCGTAGCGTCAGGAACAATACCCGTTCGCTAAGGTGTTTGGTGTGTGCATGTGTGTGTGTGTATGTGTGTGTAAACGCAGAAGATAAAAAAAACGAAAATAAAATAAAAATGCCACATTCTGTGCGTACTTGCAACATTCCCTAGATAATGATTGAATAGATGGATGAACACATGCGGCTAAGCTCTTTAAATCAGGCGGTAACTGGCGCCATCTGTTCACTGATAACACATAAATGTCATTCCCCTGCCGGGTGGTACGATTCCACAAAATTGCATCTGCTCGGCGGAAGGTTTGATGCCTGAAAACGCGCCGTCGCGACAGCAATACAACGAAACCCCACACGTAGATGTATTATAAAGACTGCAGTTTTTCTTTTTTTCTTCGTACGCGGGGATTTGTAGACTTTCTGCTTATAGCAGACTCTGGTTGCAGGACTGGAGAGCAGCATCGGCCACGTTGCAGTACCGTATGGGCCAGCTCCAGCTCGTAAGACGCCACAAGTTTTTATACGACCGTCAACAGTAGGAACCAAAGCGCTAACAAACTTGAGTGCTGAACCGGTCATTATTCCGGTTCAGTTCGGGTTCAACTTTAGTAGATTCGCAATTTGTTCGGGTTGGGCTCCGGTTCAGTCGAGCATCTGAAATATCGGTTTGGTTTACCGGTTCCACAAATCGCGAATCGGACTCTCAAAGGCCTGCTCACACATACACCGCAGCGCTAGTCGCCTCAACATTCGATCGGCACGGCTCACACGATAAAAAGCAAAACTACGCTGTGTTCTACGCTTACTTGGAGCAAAACGAATGCAGCGCTCGCGCACTGGAATCAACTGCTAAGCGCTCGTGCTCTATACCCTTGTCCGTGCTCTGTGTCGTTAGTTAGGATGCTCTGTCTCCACCCGCATTTTGGACAAAAAAAAATCACCACGTGCCATATACAGAACCATGGGTAAACAAGAGCACGCTTCCCTTAACTTCAATTCGAATCTCGAGGCCTTTCTTTGCGCTAAGCGTGTGTTAGCGCTGTGCTTATTTAGTTTCATAAACATTCGTGCCATATTTCGTAAACCAGCCAACTGCTTGGTGAAGTTGGAGGGCGCGCAGGCAACACTGACATAACGTCGTTTCGCCTTAGCCGTAACAACCCAATCCAATCTCTGTGCACGTACCGGGACCCGCATCTCCCTTCCGCACAGTACATACGCTCCCGTGTTGAACAATTCATCCCACTCATCTTGATTTCTTAATGGCCTTTGGTTCTGATCCCGAGTTCTCTTCTCCACATTGCGTCTAGGCGGTATTTAATTCCTTCGGTAGTCTTCACTAGTAGCAAGCAGACGGAGCCACCGCGAGGGCTCGATAAACAGACGGACTCCGCATGATGTGTGTTGGCGCACTGATATGTACGACGCAGTAAACATACCGCTTGATTTCTAACAGCTTCTTGATTGAACCCAGCGGCCTATAGCATTGGGCTTTAGTCCATCGTAGGACGAGACGGAGTATACCGGTGCATTTTCCGCACCAATAAAAAAAACAAAAACAAATAAACATAACATTTCCCATGCCTAAAAAAAAAAGAAAAAAAAGAAAGCAGTGCGTTTAACTCAGCGTCTTTTGCATTCGAAAATGCTAAAAAAGAAAAACTACTGGTAATCAGAAACCGTGCTTCGAAAACAGGAACAAGAGAACAAACACATGCTTCACTTTTTATTGCGATTTTGACGTTTTATCGCACGTACCATTCTATGAGAATTAGGTGGTCACATAGACGCCCGAAAAATAGTAGCAAAGTACAGTACTTATATCAAAGTCAAACATTCAGCACGCACAGTGACACCCCTAGCACGCAGTACCGTACTCACAAACCACCCGTCTCGAATATGCCTTAGTGGAAGATGAAAACGATAGTGAAATGGCAATTGAAGATGATTCAAATAAAACAAAGGGAGAGAAAAAGAACGGGACAGCATGCTTCATGAAAAACACACACACACACACACACACACACACCACACACCACACACACACACACACACACACACACACACACACACACACATACACACACATACATACACACATACATACATACATACATACATACATACATACATACATACATACATAACTTCTCGGTGCATTATCCAGAGCTCCGGGTGACTAGTGTACCAGGCCCCCGCGGCCCTTTGTCCCGCTCCAGGTGGCTTCGCCTCTCCAGTGGTGCCTCAAGTTTTTACAGCCGCAGAACGTACGCACGGGGACAGCCGTCGATCTTTTAATGCGAAAGCATTACCTGTCGGAGCGAACCGGCGTTATCAGCTTTTGAAGCCGCGCCAAACGGCACCTAAATTCCCCTGTCTTATAGAGCGAAGCCTGTAGTCTGTATCAGTGAAAATGATGAATAACCTCCAATTTGCTCGCGCGCAGCAAAGTTCCAAGGAACGACACCCCACACTCCATGGCGCTGCTGCCTCCGCCGAGAGGAGCAGAAACGGCCGAGGCGCCGAGAGGATCAGAAGCGGCCGCGGCGCGAAGAAGGATATTCATGCTTTTGCATTCACTACTCGGAGGAAGTGCTTAGGTGTCCTCGGAATTTTCTATTTTTTATGCCAGCATTTTTTTTCCATTATAACTGTTTAGCAGCAACTTAAAGAATAGCTCTTTAGTCTCTTGTTTCACTAGCTATAGAGGTGTACGCCCTCGCGCCGACTCGCCGACGTCAGGTCGTGCTGCAGGTTGACGTAAATATATTTATTTGTTTTGTATAAGCATGCATACAGCAATTTGCTTTTGTTATTATTCAGCTGTCTCTATGTCGCTTTCATTCGTTTATTCAACGCTGCATCGTGTACGCAACCGTCGCAAATATAAAAATTGACTTCGCGCCGGCACCCGTAAATACGAGTGCGGCTCACATTCTAATACGGCGAGTCGTTTTTTTTTCTCCAATAAATCGTTAACCGCAACACGAGTTTGGGGTTTCGTTCCGGTTCGGGTTCAATATTAAATGTTCAACTTTGGTTTTGCTTCGGTTCAGATAAAAAAAAAAAAAAAAAACGGATTTAATCTGGGTCTTTGTTTGGGCTCGGATTCTGTTCGACATCTTAAAACAAACAAACAAACAATCGCACGTTTTTGTTTGTTTGTTTTACCTTAGAGCAGACCACACTTAAGGGGGAGTCAACCGCTCGTCACTCAATGGGCAAATTGCGCTACACAAACCTGAGTTTCAGAAATGCACAATAGTATTCATTCTTTTGGGGGTTACTTATGATAACGTAATGAAGGTTGTGCGGCCCTTGGATTTTTCTTTTGAGAGCGCTGGAGATTTTTAATAAAATCCAGAATTAAGACCGTTTTGACCGTTTTTAGCGCGTTTTCAGGCATTTTTGAAAATACAACTATTTAGAAGACAAACGTTACAAAACGCTTGGCCGTACGTACTAGGGGTGCCTATAATCTTAATTTTAAGACCATGACGAGAAAGCAAAATATTGTTGTATTTGCGTATTTGTGTAAATAAAATCACCCTGTTAATTGTATTTCCATCTTGATAAACGAGATGGCGACACTATAGTCGGTTGCAAGCTAAGAAAAAACCGGAAATGCCTCTCAGAGGAAAATGTAATCCTACGCCGAGAAACGCCAGCCAATCGTTTTCATGACGTCACGATTCCGTGGACCAATCGCGATCCTTTTGAAAAAAAAAAAAAGCTCAACATGGCTGCTGGCCTTAGCAACGCGACGCTAGTTTCTCGTGACAATTATTCTGCTTTTTTGCATCGTGTTTTACGTGCCCGAGGTTACGCCACGAAATCTTAATGGTATCGGCTTGCGCTTGCAGCAGTTTTTGCGCGACAACATTTGAATCCAGCGACGCTATCGCCAACGAAAATTTCGAAGCGGGCGCGAGGCTTAGCACTGCAGAGAGGTATCGTGGACAGTATCTTGGACAGTATCTTGGACAGAAAATGAATTGGGAAGACGGTACATTGGACGTGACTTTCTTTCTTTACTAAACAGCTATTTCGTTGACAAAAAGGTATTCTAACTTATTTAAACGTCCTGAATGAATTAAATAAATATTGTAGTAGTTTAAGACACGTTTACTGGAGGAAGAAAAAGCAACGTTGCTAGCGAACTACTTTCTCGACGGCGGAGGCACTTCAGATGGGCGCAATGCACTTGTGGGTGGAGCTAGAAGACTGTTCTCAGGTTGCATCCGACTATAGACGTTTCCACTGTTTACAAAAATCACAGTCCACACGTGTTAAATCACAGTCCAGAACGCGCACGTTCGTCGCTTCGGAAAGCGAGCAAATCACGCGCCATACGCACGAACACTGAAAATGGAACCTGCCAAGTGTCCTTTTATGGAAAGGTCTATAGACCATTCTAAAAAAGAGCGTGTGGCCGGTGCCATTTTCAGTGTTCGTGCGTATGGCGCGTTCTTTGCTCGCTTTCCGAAGCGACGAACACGCACGTGCTGGACTGTGAAGATCGCACGCTGGACTGTGATTTTGTAAACATTGGAAAGGTCTATAGTACTAAATGCCTCAAACCGGGGATTTTCTTGCTGTTGCTGTTGTTTTTCTCTCGAGCTTGAATTCGACCGCGATGTCTCGTTGCTCGTGGATCGGCAGCACGTGTAGCGAAAGCTCACGCTGTAAAGCTCACTGATCGTGGATTCAATCCACCGCCTCTGCCTGTTTCAATCTGGATGAGCATCGTACCGGCGTGCGGTCGTGTATCACTACTGCGTGATGCACGTTAAAGACCCCAGGCTAGCGGTTGTACTGCACTGGCTAAATTGCTCATCTACAGCTGGGAGAATCGTCGCCCGTTGAGGCAGACCAAGTTCTAGGCTGTATAAACATACACACAACCCAATTTTATCCAGTCTTGTACACGTTACTAAAAAAACGTAATCGATTACAATTACTATTACTCTTGGCTAAAAAGTATTCGATTAGATTACTTGATTACTCGACAGCAAAAGTAATTGGACATTACTTGAAGAAGTAACCATTACTTTTCTGATTACTTTTTTGCGTGAAGACTTACATGTTTAGCGCTCATAACAATGACCTACTTCGAACCTATATTTCACATTTTCACAAGTATTGAAGAAGAAAGAACGGGTTCCCTCTTCGTAGTCGTTGCACCTTCACAATGCGGACACAAGCATAGAATTCGTTTGAAGAAGTTTAATGATTTGGGCGTTCGCCAGTTTGGGGGGGGGGGGGGGGGGAGGGGAGGGGGGGGGGGGAGCGGAGGGGGTTCTAGATCTTGATTGTCGCTCATTTTACTATTCACATGTGGATGAACTCGTATGTTATACAAAAGAGCAGCAGCTCCAGGATTTGAAACGGATCATGTGTAGTATCCATTAGCGGAAGAGATCGCCCCGACCAGTTCTCAACTCGAAACCTTGCTTGTCACAAAGACTAAGTAGGGGAAATAGGGAAATATTTGAATTGGTTTTAATATATTTTGCATCCGCTTTAGACATTCTTCGGTTTTGGTTCTCCTACGGGCTGCGTGTAGGTACCGTAAGCAGGATTGTTTTTTTTTTATTATTTCTGTGTGTGTGTGCGTGAGGGGGCTAGTTTGAACGAAGGACTTACAAAGCTACATTCTGCTCCCACCAAACTTCGCCCTGAATGGCCTTTGTCACGCACTGGGGCTTCCCAGTCCCAGTCCCAGCGCGAAAAAAAAAAACGAACATTCCACAGAAATTGTACATACAAAGGGGTTGACCTCGTTTCCTACAGCTCCGCAAAAATCATTATTTTTTCTGTTCGAAAAAAGAAGCAAATTTTATTTTTTTCATTTCAGAAAAAGAAGGTGTGTGCAGGGGGTTAGAAGTAATTTTTATTACTTCAAAAAGTAATCAGATTACTCTTGTGATTACTGCCTAATATAAGTGATCAACTGATTACAAAATTACTTCAAAAAGTATTCGATTACAAGTAATTTGATTACTTGTAATGCGTACGGTACAAGTCTGCATGTATCACTATTGCGTGATGCACAATTAACATGTCAGACAAGCAGTGGTATACTGCACTGTCTTTCATCTCCAACGAAGACACCAGATGTCCTCAGAGCTGACTGACTTCCCGCTGTATAAACATAGACAAAACAGAATTCCAATTGATGGCTCCGTTGGTCGGCAATTTTTGAACGTTGCAAAAAAAGTGTAACTATACTCCGTTTCATCTTATGTTGTACCACAGCGAAGGCTAGAAGCGCAGGCTGATAGCGTTGGCAGCTGCCCTTGGTGCACGAGAGCTTGTGCCGCCGAGATGTGCCCTAGAGCAAGGAGCTCGCGCTTGTAGCCTTCCTGCGGTACAACACAAGGTGAAACAGAGTATTAGCGGCGATAAGTTTTGGTGGCGCCCTCCTGTGGTTCCCCTTTGTGACGTCATTACCTTGCAAACAACAAGTTCGATGGTGTTTGTTATTAGCATGGTGGAAGCTTGAAATCATTGCGCTCTCAAAGGAACACTGCCAACACCGTCAAAATTAAAGTTCTTTCATTCCTCTTATTTCCGTCGATGAAAATCCCCTTTCCGACGTCATAGTCAGTGTTCGGCCAATCGTGGAAGGCCGACCACAGGGCTAATAGCAGACTCCTAGCGAAAGGCCTGATTAGGCTGTGAAGGCGATACTTTTGTTGATTCTATTTTTTTTGTGTGTGCTATGTTAGCACGCGTGGTCAAACGCTTGCATGCTCTACAAGCGTGGATCGTAAGCACCCTAAGATCGTGCAGGGTCGAGCAGAGATATCCAAGGGTGCCTCAATGTCCTTCTGCTTAGGGTGATGCCAACCTTTGTAGTACCCGTTGCCGACAGCACGCTTTCACGGGTAAAATACAAATAAATCGACAAAAACAAAATGTCGCCATAGCACAGTCAGCGCCACAAACACATGCAGGGACACGCTCTTTCACGTGCTTCTGAACAAAAAAATAAAAATAAACGTGTGGGACAAAATGGCGACATCCCACCACCCTAAGCAAAGCACACATGAAGGCACCCTAAAATATCCTAATATGTAGGGGGCCCAATGTCCTTCTGCTTAGGGTGATGCCACCGGTTGTAGTACCCGATGCCGACATCACGCGCTCACGGGTAAAATACAAATAAATCGACGAAAACAAACTGTCGCCATAGCACAGTCAGCGCCACAAACCCGTGCCGGGACACGCGCTCTCACGCGCTTCTGAACAAAAAAAGAAAAATAAAAGTGTGGGACAAATTGGCCAGATGTCTCCACCCTAAGCAAAGCGCACATCAAGGCACCCTACTAATATGTATTTGGAAATAAAAAAAAAAATAGTTGAATGAGTTGCAAAGAAGGCTAAAATACTTATTCCGAACCACATTAATTCTATGAAACATTATTTCAGATATTTTCATTCTCTGTAGACCTTGTTTGGTGGCTAGTGGATATGAAAAACAAAACAGAAGCATGAATTCTATTATTTTGAACAATTACAATATATTTTCTTAACCAACAAACAGGTGCTTACTCTAAGATGCAAATTGAATTTTGACTTTAGCGTTTTATCGCCCAAAAGTTTTTTTTTTTTTGTAAATTTAGCACTTCCCGTTTTGCGGATAACTAAGAAAACCAAACGGGCCATCAATAGGTAGAAAATACGTTTCTACCTAAGGTGAGGCGTACGCTTCTTTTTTTTCTCTCTTCACCTTTCTGATTTTTAGGCAAAATCAAATGAACCTCTAAATAACTTTAGTGTCTTGATAAGTAACCTCGGGAGTTCACTATGCTATTGTTTGTTACGAACACCTCTGTCAAAAGTGATCTTACTATGTCACGGTGGAACGAAGCGGTGCTACCTCACCTGTCTGGAAACAAATTGGGGTGTGTAATGTTTATACAGCCTAGAACATAGTCTGCCTCAACGGGCGACTTGTCTCCCAGCTGTAGGTGATCAATTTAGCCAGTGCAATACAACCGGTAGCCTGGGGTGCTATGTTGCGCTTTTTGGACTCCCAGGAGACTTGGAAGAGGGAAGTGACGTCAACGACTAGAGAAACGCAGATTGGATGTTGACAGAAGAAAACAAAATCAACATCCAATCTGCATTTGCTGCGTCGTTGACGTCACTTCCCTCTCCCTAGTCTCCTGGGAGTCCAAAAAGCGCAACATAGCCCCCCTGGGGTCTTTAACGTGCATCATGCAATAGTAATAATACACGACCGCACGCCGGTACGATGCTTATCCAGATCAAAACGGGCAGGGTTGGGGATTGAACCCAGGATCCCTGGGTTATACAGCGCGAGCTTTCGCTCCACGTGCTCCGAGCTGGTGTGCTCTATACTTCGTCTCACCTTAGTATCGACTATTGTTAGCCGCGCGTGCTAAAAGCGCGAGCTAGTCGCTTTGAATGAAGCCGCGGCGGCTGCACGAGCGCTCGTGCAGCAAGTGCTCTAGTCAAGACAGTCAAGGCTGGCCGCTCGCGCTAGCACAGCCTTCGTGGTTAGTCCATGCTAGGGTGAGACGAAGTATAGGCCACTCGGCCACCGATCTTTTCTTTTTTTTTCTTTATTGCACTTGGCCACCAATCCCTCTTTATCTGTCTGGACTCAAGCCTTTCGATGTGTTTGCGTTTGTCTTGCAAGTGGCGTCAAATGCGCCAGTGCACGCGAGGCCCGTGTCTTGAGCGGCTCTTGGAAGCAGTTGTCGGCGCAGTACTGAAATGAGCGGCCCTTGGAAGCGAATGCTAGCGGAGCACCCGCTCCTCGCACGTATCTTGCGCGTTTCCGCAACAATGGTTGGCGGTACTTGAAAGCGTGAATTTCATCAAATGAATTTAGTCTGCAGTTGTCGGCGCAGTACTGAAATGAGCGGCCCTTGGAAGCGAATGGCAGTGGAGCACCCGCTCCTCGCACGTGTCTTGCGCGTTTCCACGACAATGGTTTGCATACTTGAAAGCGTGATTTTTATCAAATGAATTTAGTCTGCACTTGCCGGCAGCGCCTTCAAGTTATGGAATTTACGAGGATAACTCGAGTGCAACATGGCTTTGTTTATTTGGGTTGTTCTTTTTCGCTGACAGGCAGACAGACGGAAAGTGTCCTTTCTTGCCATACCCGTTGCCAATCTTGTCAGCTGCTGTGCACTTCGCGCGCGATTGTGGACGAGTAGTAGAGCCGCGCCACTTGCTTGGACAGAGAACTCCTTGGTACAGTTTACGGGTGGGAAACGGTTGCTTCTTGTTGCTTTTCACTCGACGCGCAGAAGTGTGGACCTCTTCGACGAGGTACACACCTCTGGACGTGCAGAAGTGTGGACCTCGCCACTAAATGAGCGATGCTTAGGGTCGGCACTCTGTTCCCCAATATTGCTGTGGGCGCCGCCATCTTGGTGCTTGTACAGAGCAGACGCAACTGCCGATCGTCATGATTCAAAAGTGCAACTTCGTCGGCAATTGATTCGGTGTTAGGAAGCTCATGTAATATTGCTTTGCTCTGTCGCGAAGCGTTTAAACATTTGTGGAGGACGTAAAAGCGTTTCCAGTGATTTCAGATAAATTTTCAGATAACTGGCAGCCATGATTTTAAGCCACAATATGGACAAGTGTCGTTACCGTGAAGCGTAGCTTATTTAGTGGCACTAGGGAAGATAATGGCGGAACAGCGCAGCACTGAGCTAGATTTCAGACGCCATGTTCTTCTATATATAGTTCCACTAAATAAGCTTCGCTTCAGAGTAACTACACTTGTTCATATTGTGGCTTAAAATCATGGTTGCCAGTTATCTGAGGAATTAACTGAAATCGCAGGAAACGCTTTTCCGTCCTCCACAAATGTTTAAACAGTTCTCGACAGAGCAAAGCAATTTTATATGAGCTTCCTAACACCGAATATAATGCTGAGGAAGTCGCACTTTTGAATCATGACGATCGGCAGTTGCGTCTACTCTGCACAAGCACCAAAATGGCGGCGCCCACAACAGTTTTGGAGAACAGAGTGCCGATAGCCTAAGTGCAGCTCATTTAGTGGCTCTAGTTCTTCCCAGAAGTGGCGCACGGCACGTGTCTCTAGCATTTCCACAAAAATGATTGGCGCCAATTTTCCCAGTATAGATGGGCTTTACTCCACACAACCTGAGGGGGGGTTTGCAAACCAGTATTCAGACGAAGAGCAGGCCGATATACGACATAGGAAGTGCAAAACTGCAGCCACTCTATTTCTTTTTTTTTTGTTTTCTAGCTTTAAACTAAGCTTTTTTTTTTTTTTTTGCAAAACAACGTTTGCGTGTTAAATGTGGTAATCCAAACGGCCGCAACACCGCACCTTGTGCTTTCGATAATTTCGAACATGGATGGAACTTCGAATTAATTCGGAAATCAGAGCTTATTCTACGTTTTGTAAGCCACTGCAATCTACGTATGTACTGGCTCGTATCTCGCGCCGCCTGTTGGCCGCTTCCTCCAGCGGCGGACGCAGAGCGAAGAAGATCTAGCTCGAGGTCGGCGGCGAACAGCCCGTGGCCCGAGCCCACCCCGGGCGCCCGACCTGCATGCGCAGCTGCGAACATGCAACTCGTTTGTTCCGGAAAAATTCTGCGCCATCTATGAGGAAAAGGGTACAAATAAATAGCGGTTGAATCCCCCTTAATTGGTCACACATTCGCGTATGAGTGCGACATAGTGCGTTGTTTCTTCTTGTGACCCCTTGCGATGAGAGAACAAAATGACACACCGGCGCCATCCGTTCGGTAGCCCGGGAACTGTTAATGGTATGCGTTTAGGTTTCCCAACTTTTACGCATTACTCGTTCCCTGCTGGCTTGCAAGTAATTACGACAATGTTATAAGCGACCATTTCTGGTAGCTAGTGCACAAAGTTCATCTCGCAAATACTTACAAACCTTGCCTAGTTATAGCCAAATCGCAAGTGTTCCAGTGCTGTCCGATAGATGGGCCAGTATGACAGTGGTTGCCCAAGAAAGCCTACATTACAGAGAACCTGTCCAACTGCTCGATCGGTGTCACGTGGTTTGTGGGCCGCGTTTGCAATACGAGCTGCGAGGAGGTGACGAACGCGTTGATCGTCTACAAGCGTAAACTCCTCTCCGCCTGCTTTCCTCCTCGCAACGCAAAATATACAGCGCATGCGCACTTCCAACCAACCTCCGCAGGAGGCGTCCGCCATTAAATTGCTAACACTCCCCATGGTGCGAGATGCACCCTCTCTTCGACCTAGGCTCTCTGGTGTCTTCGTGTCGTAAGTGGTTGCGAGTGGGCACAACGCGCTCAGTCAAACTAAAACGCAAATGTTTGCACCTGCCTTAAAGCAATACAGTGGTCGGATAGTCGCTCAATAAACAACAAAAAAGACCCGCAAGTTATGTGACCTATGCTGGCTGGCGACTGAGTACCGATAAAGTCACTAGATGTTTTAAAGAGTCGCGCCAAGCTCCCCTTATGGTCCCCATTATGGTCCAAGGACGGTGAGTCGATCCAAATTCCCAGAGACAGGTTTCTTTATAAAGACATGTCTTGCATACCGAGGTACAGGTGCGTGGATTTTGTTATCCGCGCACCGGCAAAACAAGCGCACATTTTCAAAACCGCCTCCAGATGCGGCGTCGGTGCTTGGCGGAATTGAAAACTAATTTCCCTTTCTTGAAATACGCAAGGAGAACAATACTATTATAAGTAAGTGATCAGGGGAGATAAACATAATTGACAAGTTGCGTGCATACACAGTGCCAAAGACGCTGAAATTGGCGAAGTATAGGGAGTATTCACTGGACGCCATATTTGAGGGCGCTGCTTAGAGCGCATGTTCCGAACAAGCTCATGTTAATAGCCTGCTAAGCCTGGCAATCTTGACGGTGCGGAATGCGCGTTGCAAAAGAACTGTGGAAGCTCGCCGTCAGCATGCGCTCACCAGCCGTGCACACAGCTATGGCCGCCAGTGAATTCTCCTTACACGATGACGCCCCGTAGCGACTTTGGAGCGACTGGTTTAGAACGACCCTTTTGAAGCTCCGAAGAGTTGAAGGAATCAAAATGACGATTGCCATGGCAATGGACACCGATCAGCCAACGAACAATGTGCAAAACCGAGGCGCCCCTAGTGATTCAGGTGCATTCTTGCAAACATTTGTCCATGAAGATTTTAGTTTTGGTTCCATCATGGGACCGCGGCCAACCGCAAGCGGACATCGATTACCTGCATCATTCCCCTCAACGCAGCGTACTTCGCCGAGTCTTCATACGTTGACCTACGTGTGCATGCGATGCTGTAAGTATACTTCTCTTCTGGTGACTTTATCAGACGGTAACTGATTCAAGACGAAGGCAAGCAACTCAAACTTCGGGAACGAGGAAGACGAGGTGGCAGCTAAGGCCAAATGTATCGGGGCAATAGAAGTGAAAAAAGAAGATGGATTAACGATGTCTAAAACACGACATAGAGACATTGTGAACGCCCGATGATAATCCATGGTGCTGGCCGTCTTCGAAGTCTGTTGAAGTAGAAAACAAGGACCCACAAGGAGCGGGTCGTAGAGCAGTGTACGCCGACCGACTTTAGGTTTTGTTTCGCTGAAGCGACGTGGCTTGCCTTTGCCTTCAATCAGTTACCGTATGATAACGTCACGAGAAGTATACTTACTGAATCAGATGCACACGTAGGTCAACCTACGAAGACTCGGCGAGGTACGCTGCGTTGAAATGCGTAGTGCAGGTCCGCGGTGACCGCTTGTGGCTGGCCGTGGTTCGATCGTCTTTACTGCACATGGCCCCGTGCGGTGATCACTGAGTCTTGAACAACGCCATCGTTCCTGACAGGTTTCATTTACCATACATCGCTGACTTCACCACTCCCCTACAAGGCTCGAAGGTTTTGGTGAAAACCTATCATCAGATCCCCGTCGAGCCAAGTGACATACTCAAGACAGCGGTTATCACTCCTTTCGGCCTGTTAGATTTCCTTCGAACACCATTTGGGTTGCGATACGCTCCTGAAACGTTTCAGCACTTCGTAGGCCATGCCATTCGTGGTCTTCCATTTGTCTACGCCTACGTTGACGATCGTTTGATCTGCAGCGTTGACAGCGAACAACACCTTCATAACCTTCGACAGCTCTTTCAACGCCTCGAAGAACATGGCCTCATTATCATCAAGAAAAACAAAACGAGTTTGGAGTGTCTATGTTTAATTTTTTAGGCCATCAGGTTGATCACAAAGGAGTTTACTCGCTTCCAGATAAGGTGACGACAATTAGGGCCTTTCCACAACCAACGAAACATCCGCAAGCTCAGGGAGTTTCTGGGCCTCGCGAATGTTTATCGTCGTTTCATCCCACACTTCGCACCAACGCTCCGACCTCTCACTGATATGCTTAAAGGTTTCAGGAGAGACACCAGTCTCTTACTCCCCCACTGCCCATCAACACCCTCGACGATCCGTAACTTGGGCACCCATACCACCGAAACTTGGCACCCTCTACCCAGAGCCGTATATGTAGACAGCTTGGTCATTCATTGGGAAGTGTAGGAGACAAATCAGGAGGCACCATTGGCCGCAAGCAGGCTGGGCCTGTTCCAGGGCGTCTTCACAAATTTGAATGTGGCAAACCAGAGTTGGAAATATTACCCTCGCGGTGGTCGCGAGGAACACATTTAATAAGTGCGCCGGAGTAACTCTCGGGGATTGAAAATATGGTGCACGTGATGTTTCAATCACGTTCATCTAAAATCATGGTGGATAAATGCGAATAGCGGAACGATTAACATAATTCGTACGCCAGGCGCCGAGGGCCGGGAATCTGCCGTCCGAGCGGTCACACTCTGTCCGAGCAAAACAGAGTTGAGCGGCACATTCGTTTCTTACATCTTTCTGCATGATGATGATCAAAACATCACGTGTACCCTATTTTCAACCATGAAGGGTTACTATACTCTGTTTCACCTTATGATGTACCGCAGGAAAGGCTACAAGCGCGAGCTCCTTGCTCTGGGGCACATCCCGGCGGCACAAGCTCTCGTGACTTAAGAGAAGCTGCCAACGCTATGAGCTCGCGCTTCTAGCCTTCGCTGCGGTACAACATAAGGTGAAACGAAGTATACATTTAACTCTTACGCGCTTATACCATACCTATGAATAAAACGTTTTTTCGCTACCAACACTAGGGTAGTCCTTTTGGCTTGTGGTTGGCCAAGAGAGCATGTCAAGCCCTCTTTCTGCGTCTGGTGCACGCCCTGGCTCTCTCCGCGCCTCCCATTGACCAAACACTCTCTATACACGATTCTGCCTCTACCCACCTCGTTCCTGGAGAGGGAGTACTTGTAGCAGCCGACTATCTATAAAGGAAGAATAGCAGCACGAGCGAGGTCTAGCTCGGGGACCAAGTGAGAACAGCGATAGCTCCGGTACGAATTGGACATGTAGAGTGTAAACAAAGTTACGAGGGGAAGGCCGTTTTCTTTCAGAGCAAACCGAAACGAAAAGTTTCGTTGACAAATCTTTCTCTGAATGCACCTGTGCCGCTAGGGGCGCCTCGGTTTTTCACATTGCCCATTGCATTGCGAGGATTTGGTCGTCTGTATGTGAGTATCTGTTTGTGTCCAGCCAGCAGGCAGGGAAGGCAATGTCGCTACTTTCCCAGGAGCCAGTGACTTTAAGTACCGATAATGACCGAGTCCCACTGGAGCGACAAACAGAAAGAACAGACACCGACCATCACAAGCACGCGCAGCATGCAGGCGACGGTATCTTGGACAGGTTCGCAACCACTCATGTGTAGTTCACGATCACCAACGTTACTAGAGGGGGTCAGTTTAGAAACTCGCTTCCCGGCCTGACACCATTTGGGAGATCGAGGGAGAGGTGGCGCTGTAGTCGCCCAAAGATCGATTCTCGGCGATATCTCGTGCTTGTTGTTGTTCCTCGTGTTTTCGCTCGTCTCATCGGCGGCTCGTTGTAAGCTCGGAAGTGTTCTTTTCTCGAAACCAACCCCGAAGAGCTGCAAACGAAGGGCCCCCACAAATCGAAGCCAACCTTTCCACAACACCGGCACACTCTTCTCGTCCCTAGCTGCCCAAAGTGCAATAAATATCAATATCAATCAAATATCAATCAATATCAATTACCCACGAACCCGAGGCAGGCGACAATGACAGCAACCGAACAGACAGGCCCACTGACGTTTGCGACATCTGTTGCAGAAGTTCAGGAACAGAGTCGCCAGTGAAAAAATTATAACATCAAGGGACACCCGAGGATCATATGATTTTCTACAAGCGTGTGGAGAAGCAAGGCGCAGTTTCTGTGATGAGGGCTGTCAAATTTAGAAAAAAGAGAATGTGTGGTATGGAACGTGGTTATATACGCATTTGAGCATTTGACCGCAGCGCCCTCTCGTCTATAAACGTTGAGCCAATGCATGCAAAGTTTAACGCGATTATATACGCATTTGACCGCAGCGCCCTCTCCTGTATAGACGTTGAGCGGCTACATGCAACGTTTCATCCATGACAGAAACCCCAGCTCTTGAGTTACTACCACATCTCAGAGCCCCCTACTCGTCCCGTAGCCGTGGCCGAGTGGTTAAGGTGATGGACTAGAAATCCATTGGGGTCTCCCCGCACAGGTTCGAATTCTGTCGACTGCGCAAACATTTTTTTTTTTTTTCATAATTTCTTTTTGCCCTACACGAGCACGTGAGCACGATCACGAGCACGAGCACCAGCAAGATCGATGTGAGCACAGACGCCGGACGGACAAGGCTAGACCCGAGGAGCTTCTCCCCTAAAAAGGATCTTCCTCTGGTATCCAAGAGAATGTTTTCCACGTGCCGCCGCGCCGCTATTCGCCGAGATCCGATCACGTGAGGAGCCGGATCAAGTGCCGTGCAGGAAAGTGACGTTGCACGCGCCCCGGCGTACGTTCCCCTGCTTTTGAGCGCGCCGCGCGCCTCGAACGCGCGGCGCCGCTATTTGCCGAATTCAGTCACGTGACGAGCGGGATCAATATGCCGTGCAGGAAAGACGGCGCTACGGAGAAGAACGCGCAACTCTGGCTCCCGTAGGGAGCCTATGCAGGAACTCTAATCTTACGCAGAGCCGTTTATTGAGAGAGTTTGGCCATACATTGGTTTGAATAGGCGAGCATCTCGGGCCAACCACAGGCCGCGAAACAGCCCCTAGCGGTGGTCGCGTGCTCTAAATTTGTGCCACGACTATACTTCGTTTCACCTTATGTGCGAGCGAAGGCAAAACTGGAAGCGCGAGCACGGAAGCTCCGTGCGTTCAGGCTTTGCTCGAGTGCGCGAGCTGGGGAGAAATGCAAAAAAGCGCTGGTCTCGCGCTTCTAGCTTTGGCTTCGCTCGCAGGTAAAGTGAAACGAAGTATAATTTGAGCCGTGCCGAGCGGAACTCCGCGTCTCAAGACGCTCGCGCACCCCACCCTTTGCACTGCTTTCTTTCAGCCAGTCTCAGGACGCTGTTCTAGCAGTGCAGACAAAGGCATGGGCACGAGCGCGTGGCTTTGGAAAGTGCCTCCTATGCACGAGGTCTCGTACAAACAATAGCGTTTCGCTGAGCTAGGCTCACGCGCCTGTGCCTTTGTCTTCACTGTCGACATTTGTGAGATGGAGTAGAGGTCTCCTGATTGGTCGAAGCTGTGTCACAAATTTAGTTTACGCTCTAAGCGTGGGGGGAATATTCGGCGCTGGCGGCGGCCTTTGCTCCGCCATTTGTCCAACTCTACTAATATACGGCTCTGATCTTACGGTGACGGCAGCGCCATTATACTTCGTCTCACCTTAGCATGGACTAACCGCGAACGCTGTGCTAGCGCGAGCGGCTGGCCTTGACTGCCTTGACTGGAGCACTCGCTGCACGAGCGCTCGTTCAGCCGCCGAGGCTTCATTCGAAGCAACTAGTTCGCGCTTATAGCACGCGGGGCTAACAATAGTCCATACTAAGGTGAGACGAAGTATAGAGAGTTTTAGTAGATCATGTTTTCAGCCCGCGCTATTTGTAGCGGGAGCTCGCGCTGCCACTTCGATGCACGCTTTGAAGCGCGCGCCAGTAGTGGCAGCGGGCGTTGGAAAGCGACCTACTAAAAGTCCCTATAGACCGATCTCACCAAGCGTTCCGCGCATGCGTGACGCCACCATAACTTTAGTTCACAGGAGGCAAACGGCAGTGCACGAGAGGGTTCGTGCCGTCTCGTGCTCTGCACGCGCAGAGCTCTGGCGAGGTTACCCAACGTGCACAAAGACTAAAGTTTCCTCGATGCATTGCGGCAGCGGTGGCGTAGTCGAACTGGCTGGTGAGATCGGTCTATTGACCGATTTCACCAGCCACCAACACGAACACCGAACAGGAGCTGACCGACCCTAATGTACCCACAACACATAAAGACGCCATCCTGGACACATACGCACTCTTCACAGAAGACTACTGTGCTAGCAGCCGAACACTTCCACCTCCCCATTCCGTACTTACCCGGGCCGAGGCGAAAGACTGGGGCCCTATGTTGCACGTTTTGGACTCCCACGGTGACTATGGAGAAGGAAGTGACGTCAACAACGCAGCAAACGCAGATTGGATGTTGATTTTCTTTTCTTCGGTCAACATTCAATCTGCGTTTGCCGTGTCGTTGACGTCACTTCCTTCTCCCTAGTCGCCGTGGGAGTCCAAAACGTGCAACATAGGGCCCCTGGAGGCAAATCCAAACTCTTTCCTTTGCTAATCTATTTCATAAACACCGTTGTTTTCCAACCCGCTACCTGGGAACCTGCCCGGGATGGGGGAATTCCAGCCCCACAGTTTACCACAGCTTCTAGGAATGCCCTAGCCTTCCGGGCAGGGGCATCACCCCCGTTCCGAATTCCCCTACCCCAACCTCCTGGGAGGCGGCCCTGTCCAGCCCAGAGCTCGTGGACCTGCAGCGTGAGCTGGTTCAGCGTGCCCGCCGGAATGGAGAAACCAACGGAGCCCTAGACTAAGGGCTCCGACCGCGATTCGTTGTTTTCCTAACCTTTTGTAAATAAGGTTATACCACCACCACCACCGCTGCCGCAATGCATCGACGGAACTTTAGTCTTCTTGCACGTGCGTTAACCTCGCAGGAGCTCTGCGTGTGCAGATCACGAGACGTCTCTAGCAGTGTCGCCTGCCTCCCGTGAACTAAAGTTATGGCGGCTACCCGGATGCGCCGAACGCTTCGCGAGATCGGTCAACTGTTTCGCCCGCTACCGCAGCGGCCCGCGCTCCTTCGGTGAATGCCGCTGGTGTTCCCAAACTGACACCCTCTAGTAATGTTGACGACCATCGAAAGGGTGCAAGCGTGCCAAATGTAGCTCCCCATGAATACTGCGCGTGCTTCGGTTGTTTCTGTCTGGCGCTCCAGTGCGACTTGGGCCTAAGCAAACGTTTGGCCAACGATGTCGGCAGACTCGAAAAAAAAAAAAAAATGATGCCGAAATCGCTGCTGTTGCTACGCCGATTCTCGACGAAGTGAGTCAGCATTTAGCGCAGGGGTTCCGACTCAGCAAAAGATGGGGATACACCTGTTGCTAAATTACCCAAGCATCAAGGAGAATGCAGGAAGTGGTGTTTCACGCACCGAACGCGCACGCTTTCCCGTATAAAAGATTCGAAGTAAATAACCCAAATAAAGCGTTGACGAACGCGCGTGAAAGATGCAATTATTTTCAGGCACTTACTGCTGCTGAGGCCAGCACGTGCGGCGCGTGGAACACCAATCCCTGCATTCTCCTTGATGCTTGGGTAATATAGCAATAGGTCTATTTCGACCTCGCAACGATCCGCACACTGTTGCGTTCGGAGATCTAGTCTGTTCGCCCCGGGCATCGGAGGTTTCCGATGCAGCCCCTTCCCTTTCCCGCTCCCGCGGCGCGTCAGTGGAAGCGTACCAAAAGCCCGAAGCCACAATTAAGAGGGAGTCCCCCTGTTATGAGTTTTATAAGAGACCAACCCCACTCTGTTTAAGTGTCTAACGTCTAAATAGTTTTCCTTTTAAACCTACAGTTTATTTATTTTTTTATTTATAAATACTGCAATCCCTAGCCGTGATTTTACCAGGGTGGGTTTACAATGGTGAAAGTACAGATACATAGCTGGCCCAAAAGCAAAGAAATAAAAAAAAAAGCATGCAAGATGTAACATAATGAAATTAAACAAATACGAAGCAAAACAATATTAACTAACGTGGGAGGCAAATAATGTCAGTGATGGCTGCAAAACTACATCTTTAGTCAGGTTATTCCAACCGATTATTGTTCTTAGAAAAAAAATATTTGAAGCAAATATTTCGTTCGCGGAAAGGAGTTATGGTTAAGTCGTGCCTCTGTCTTGTCGCATACCCAGAAGAAAAGTAAATTAGTTGAGATATATAAATTTTATAATGCCCTTAAATAAGTTGAAACAGAAACTTGAGACGGAAATGACGATTTCTTTGTGTTTACGGTGGTAAGTTGGCTCTTGCTGAAAGCTCGGTTACAGAAGTACGTCCAAAATTGTTGTATATAAAGCGAGCGGCCTTTTTCTGTAGGCTATCAATTTTATTAATATTAGTCATGGCGAAAGGGTCCCAAATAATAGCAACGTAATCTAACCTTGGTTGAACAATTGATTTATATGCTAGAAAACGAACAGGAAGTGTAGAAAGGTTCAAGGCGCCTTTGAGAAAGAACAACTTACGTATGGCGCTAGATCGTACGGGGTCAATGTGCTGCGTCCAAGTAAGATTATTTGAGATCCACAGACCTAAGTACTTATAGCGCATAAACTCCGAGAGAAAGGTATTATTAACAAAGTAATTGCCTTTTAATGGGATTTTCTTGTTAGTTATCCTCGTAAAAGCAGTTTTGTCGTAGTTAATACGCATTTACCATGCATCACACCAAGCAGCAACCTTTTGAAAAGCACTATTTAGCCACAACTGTTCTGATATACATTCTATTTCTGAGTAAATTACACAATCATCAGCATATAGTTTAATTTTACCCGGAATGCCTTGCACAATGTAATTAAAAAAAAATATTAAAAAAGCAGTGGTCCAAAAACAGACCCCTGGAGAAGGCCAGAGTCAACGGAAAGTTTGTTCCAAGAACATTCGTTAAACACTACAAATTGTTGTCTATTAGAAAGGTACGCCGAAATCCATTTAACTAACTGGGTGTTTTTAATAAAAACTTATCTAGCTTCTGTAATAACTTTTCATGAGATACTTTATCAAATGCTTTCGTAAAGTCCTTAAAAACTGCATCTGTCTGTTTCCGGTTATTGATTGCTGTTGAAAAATCGTGTATCGTTTCAATCAGCTGAGTGCCTGTTGAGTAGCCTTTCCTGAACCCATGTTGATGTTGAGTCAGGATATTGTATTTATCAAAAAACTCCGGGTATATGACTATGTATTATGCGCTCTGAAAGCTTGCAACAAGTTGATGCCAATGAAATGGGACGGTAGTTTTTGATGCACTGCTTTTTTCCCATTCTTATGGAGCGGTTTTACTCTGGCAGCTCCCCAGTCGTCTGGAATTTGGCCCTCGTACAGAGATCTTGAGAATAATTCATACAAATAC
The DNA here is from genome assembly GCA_013358835.2 of Ixodes persulcatus. Lineage (NCBI taxonomy): Eukaryota > Metazoa > Arthropoda > Arachnida > Ixodida > Ixodidae > Ixodes > Ixodes persulcatus. The sequence continues at coordinate 4,990 of JABSTQ010008495.1, read as the reverse complement.
TTCGATAACCATCCAGCATACAATGCATTGGGAATGTTGCCGGGTCCACAGGATTTCATAATATCTAGTTTCAGCAGCATGTTGAATATACCACGTTCACTAATGACATCAGAAATGGGTGGGAAATGCGCATCAAAACTTGGTATAACATTATTGTCTCGCGAGAAAAACGATTTGAAGTGTTCATTAAATGCAGTTGAAATTTTTCTATCATCACGAACTTGTTTACCATCAATTTCAAAAACATCACAGGATCTAGAAGATGGAGATATTAACCGTCAGAATTTCTCAGGAGACGTGGTTATAAAATACGGTAATGATTCGCCGTAATAATGTTGTTTGTCCATAGCTAATTGATTTTTAAGCTGAGTGGAAACATGAAATGTTTTCATTACATTTTTGCTTGTCCACGCATGTCTTTTTTTTTTAGCGCTTTAGTTTCCCTTTCAGCCGTAATGTTTCCCCACATAGCCAGGGGCTATTTCTATTCTTCTTTTTTACAATGCATGGCACAAATCGTCGAATGCATTCATTTACAACATTTTTGAAGCAGTTCCAAAGATCTTGTGTATTGCCAGTGCTGTTCTCAGAAGAATCAAAGTTGTAGGAAAGCATGTCTATATTGGAAACGTCATCGGCACGAGCGAAGTTGCGGAAACACGAGGTTTTGCGATCTCGGTCCACAGAAACGTCATCTACGGTCATTAAAACAGTCAGATGATCGGAAATTTTATGTACTTCCTTACATTCAGTATTTACGGAAATCATTCCACTTACAAAAAAAAAAAGAAGGTCGAGTATTGATCTAGAAATATTTTGAATTCTCGTGAAATCTTCAACGACTTGTAATAAGTCAAAAGTAAATGCCCTATCCAACATTGCTTCACCTGATTCGTCACTCCGATTTACGACTGAAAAGGTTGGCCAATCAACGTTTGGCAAATTAAAACCTCCTGACAAAATAATCCGACTACCAGGCCTAAAATGTAAGCTAAGATAATTCGTCAACTCATCGAGGACAGCAACCGAAGAACTAGAAGGCCCGTAAAAGGCTCCCATGACGTACCTAATCTTATCCCTGTAAGCTTTGCAGAAAATACTCTATATCAGAAACGTCTGGCATGCTTGGTATTTTTAAAGAGTTCTTAAAAAGGACACACACTCCGCCACCTTTACTTTCACGGTCTTTCCGGTAAACACTGTAGCCAGTAGGAACAAATTCACTATTATATAAGTCTCGCGTAACCACGTCTCTGTTAAAATAACGATATCTGGATCATGGGAAAGCAACATTCCCTCTAACTCGGTGATCTTGTTAAGAACGCTCCTACAATTCACGTTCAATACTTCCGATGATCGAGGGCCTCCGCTACGTCGTCAGCTATCGTTATCGCTTTTGCTCAGCCTAAAACATGAACATTTTCCTTCGTCCCAAACCAAACAGTACCTTATCAGCGCTCAGCTTATCGTATACAAGTTTTAGATTCGCTCCGCTTTTCCTTTCTTCGACTGAACTTTTCCATAACTGTTTTATTTTTTCACGAATTTTTCACGAATTCTGAAAGAATAGTCCTCTGATAGCGATATCGTGGTACCTTTCAGTTTGTAAACAGACTTTAGTATAGCCGTCTTTTCTCGGTAGTCCAGAAATTTTAAAAGGGTAGGACGAGGCTTGTTTTAAATTGTTCGACCAAGTCTATGACATCTTTCAAATCCCATTGCATTATAATGCCAAGTTTCTCAGAGAAAACAGTTTTCGTTACTTTCCTTTCAAGCTCCTCTGGTGTCTCAGTGTTAGGTTAATCTAGGCAAAATATGATGAAATTATTTCTGCTGCTTCTATTCTCCAAGTCGTCAACCTTGGCCATAAGTGTGGATAATTGTGAGTAGAACCTTGCCACTGTAGTTTCCATGATTTTAACTTGGTCGGTTATGGCGTTCAAGCCGGCTACTTTCTGTCCTATATCATCTATTCGTGTACTCAATGCGATAATTTTCTTTTCAATTTCGTTTGGGGGGGCCTCACTTCTGAATATGGCATTAATTTGCCCTGTCCTGTAAGTAATTGTGGCAGAAGATCGTCGCCAAGTGCTGGATTTGCTTCTACATCTTTGCAAACTAAGATATCTAAAGGATATGAGAAGACACTACCAACGCGATTCAGTAGGCATCTTACACACTGTTGGCAGGGCAGCAGCACTAAAAAGCGGTCATCACTCCGATTACAGTAAGATGGTATATAATCACTAGCCGGTAGGCTCATTGCAGAAAGGGTTGCTCAGCATTTTGCCAGTCGTGCTGCTGCTGAGCCCACTGGTGAAGAACGGCGTTGTCGGTGTTCTCATAGCCGCTTGACGATTCACCTGGCGTGAAGTCACTGCAGAGCGGCCAAATCGGGAAGGCGTGACGTAGGGGAAAACGGCTCATCGATTACGCAGCGATCTTCACGCGCAGGCGACTTAGTGGGAAGTCCACGTTTTCAGTCAGCAGTGTGGCTGCTTTATTGGAGTCATGCAATGCTGCCTGGCCTCCCAAGAGTACGGTCACAACCTGTAGCACAAAGGAGAAAGGGTTGCTCAGCATTTTGTGAGTCGTGCTGCTGCCGAGCCCCAATTGTTGCAACATAAAAAACTGTAGGAAAAGCTTTACATACAAAAACAAAACTTACCCAACGCCCTACGCCAAGGCGCATTGGACATTGGACGGAGCTTTTCTTCCACGGGAGCAATCTTGGAAAAGGTCCGGGTCGGTCACTTCTCGCATCTTGTGAAATCAGCAGATGGGTGCGTTTTGAACGGGTGACAAAGCGAAGCTATTTCGTTCAGAGAATTCGGGGCAGTAGACTCTTTTGCACTTTGCATGTTTCAAGAACTAGTAATCTGCGGAATCTACTCTGTAGGCCACTGCCGTGTGCATTCTACGTGGTCTGCAAGAAAGAGGAGCAGTAACAGTTTAAAGTGTATGTATGCAAGGTCTTGTTTTTTAGGAAATTGTGTAGAGCCCAAATGGGATGTCACAATGAAGGCTCATTCATGTAAACGCTTGTTTGCCAGTTACGTTTAACAACAACTAAACCGGTAGTCACGACGAGTTACGGGACAACCGTGCGCCGTACACCTAGAGCAAACCGATGATGGAAGCAGTTATGTGTTTCATCTAGCCGGGGGACGGGTTAAGAACCCAGTTTAGATGCTCTGCCTCCGGGAAACCATCTTTTCCCTCCGTGCGGGCGAGGAAGTGTTATCATAAAGACAGGAAGATTATCTCGAGTCTTAACTTCTATCGAGTTCTTAACCTGGCATCGAGTACAGACCCTGATTGGTCTGTCCGCAAGCGACGTAGCCCCGACCACGCACTTCGTTGAGCCGGTAGTCAGGTGACACGGCGGGTCACAATTGTCCAGGTGACTCTATCGTTACTGTCGTTTCAGTTGCTGTGGAACACTCACCTGGCCGTTGGGTTGCAGGACAACTCCACAAACACCTGGTCACGGCGCAGGTCCTCGAGGAATCGTCGAGATGGAGGACCGCAAGAAGCGCATCGACAGACTGGTGGACCACGACGCTCCGGAGAAGAGGAAGCGTTCCCAGGAACAGGCAGCGGGAGCCAAGAAGAAGAAGGAGGACAGCGAAATCGGCATCCTCTACGAGTTCCTCGCCAGTGCCAGCAGAAGATCCAGAGCGCCAAGTGCGAGCGGGAGCATCTGGACACCAACGACTGCGACATCATGTTCCTCCTCTGCCTGAGGGACAACATCAAGAACCTCAGCCCCCAGAAGAAGGCCCTGGCCAAGATCAGGATCCAGCAGATTCTGTTCGACCTTGAATTCCCGGACCCTAGAGGGACAATGAGGCCATGGTTTCACCCGTCTAACCGCCGCCGTCAGATGTTCATACATCATAATGGCCTGTTCACACATGCAGCGGAGCGCTACAAGCTAGCGCTAACCTCGCGCTAACGCGGCTGACCGCAGCGTTCACCAGCTTTGTATCGCACCGCCACAAACTGTGCTCGTGGCAGGCGATAAGTAGCTGACGCACGTGAGCAGCGCTACATCAGCGCTTAGCTCCATGTGAGAACCGGCTTAAAAGAGACGCGGTGTTTCTCCGCAGACATCTTGACATAATTATCCGCGGACACGCGTCACGCATGTTCCAAGCATGTTAACTTCATACATGCGTGTCATTCAAACATGTCTAAAGAGAGTTTTACAGCGACAGCTTTTAGTAGGAACCTCCCCGGAGAATTGCATGAGTTTACAGGAGAAGGAGTAGCTGGAGGGGAAAATTACGCGATCGTGCATAGATAATATTCACCCACGAATTAGTAGGGAAGGAAAATCCGAGGGACAGCTAGGTCATTATTACAAAAGTATACCGACCATTTGTTTGTGGCTTTAACAGTTGCAAATTTTTATAAATTCAATTGCGAGAAAAAATTGTAATACTCATTTATTAATAACAAGAAAGTAGATAAAAATATCCAAGAAATAGACTGGAAGGAAACTGCTATGAACGAAAAGCAGAAAAAAAAAAAGTACGAGATTATTATTAATCTGTTCAAAGATGTTTACGGGAAAACAACTAAAATATGTGCTATAAATATATGCAAGAAACAAAAGAGATGAATGACTAAGGAAATTGGTGACCAAATAAGGTAAAAAAAAAGCTTTCCAACTGCTCAAGAGTTTCTGAATAATGAAAAGTATTTAAAAATATCATCGTTCAATCAAGAAAAACTAAGTGACAACCTTAATAAGGAGCGCAAAGAGAAACTAATATGAACAAATTTGAGTGACAAAAGAGAGTGCTGGTCGTCAGTAAAAGAACTATTAGGACGAAACAGACGCTCAATCGAAGACGCAATACAGACAAAATTAGTTCGAATCATGACATTGAAGCAATGGCAAATGTTTTCAATAGCTAATTTATACAGTCAATGGACCGTTATCACAGCCACTTTCATTACGCCACAGCTGCCGCCGTGCACG
>JABSTQ010008494.1:0-18024 GCA_013358835.2 Ixodes persulcatus | reverse complement strand
CACCTTAAAGGACAATGAAGCAATTTCGGACATGTTTTTTGGCGATTGAACTGGTTCCAGGCACGTCTCAGGTCACGTTGCCCAAATTTCAGCCGAAACCGGCGCTTGAGTGGCGCACAAATCAATTACACAGTCGCGGTAATAATCGTGCCGGGATCGACTGGGGCAACGCCCCGAGAGTTGCGGGAGAAGCCAGGAGAAGCGGAGCTCACGTGACCGATGCGGGGCCAAGAAGCGCGACGTCATCAGAAACGCATCAGCGATTGGTCCAAACGAGAAACGTGTTTTGGTTCGCGATTTTTAGGAATATACTGTTCTAATTTCCGCTTGAATAACCATGAAAAGTATAAATCGGACCGGAAATGATTACTAAACCGTAAATAAAGCAGCATAATTGTTTTTTTTTTTCTTTGCTACGCTCGACGCGAAACGGGCAACGAGCAACTATGGGCAAACAAAATAAAATAAAAAAAAGAACACGGTACTCGAAGGATTCTGCAAAATGGTAGCTGTAGATGGCTGTTCTAACGGTCGACTGAAGACCAGTATTCGTTCGGGCGACGCTAGTTTTCACGTGTAGGTTGCTGTTCGTGTTCTTTGACGACGAAAAGAGGACGTCCGCGGAGGAACCGGATCCCGGAACGGCCGGATCGCTGCCGCTTTCCCCTCGGCATTTCCCCCGCGTCCGTCCTTCGGCATGCGGGCCGCTCGTTGCCGGCTGGGCGGTCTCCGTCGGGTGATGGCAGAGGCCGCCACACACGTACTCCCGCTCCGTTGGTGTTCGGTCACTGAACGGAAGCTCGAACTCGCTCGCGAGAGCGGCATTGCCGTCCATGTTGACAGATTCGGCGAAACGACCGCGCCACCGCGCTGCTATAAACCCACCGCGGTAACCAGAGTCTCGATCTCCTAAATACTACCGATACCGACTATTCACAGTTGACGTCACTCCCTACGTCACCTCCGTTTTCGGAGGCCCAGAAACGAGAATGGAGATTGTTCAGTTTCGGTTTCTTTACTTCTTTCATAGGCACAGAAATACGCGTCACAAATGTCTACAAACAATTGGGCGGCATGCTATGTTCCCAAGAAGCATAAAAACACCATTTAAAAAAATTAAATAAAATCGTCTTCATTGTCTCTTTAAAGGGGCCGCACTGATAACCCAAAAGTCGTTTTTATTTTTGGTTGTCTAAAACGATGCAAGTTGTAGTCATAGACATGCAAAAATATACCACAACGCGAAATTTCCCTACGCGCGTGCCCTAGGCTTTTTTATCTTTAGCGCCCTTCTCTACCCATTCTGACCTCCTCGCTTGTGAAGTAATCGATTATGAAATTTAGAAGCTTTGTAAGCCACATTTCTATATTTAATAACGGCATTCTTAAACGCAATTGCGAGCGCACTACGGCCCTTCTTTTAAAATACCGAAAATGGGAGTCCGGAACTGACATCGCCTCCTGGCTTTTCATCCTCCCTCGAAAAACATGGCGGCGCTCGGCACTGAGGATGATCGGCGAGTTGGGGAATCGGACGAACTTCTTTTTTCAGTGCCCGAAGACCTCTGGCTTCGAAAAGGACATCGTCGAACGATCAACACAACCGGGTTTGGTGTCTGTGCATCGTAGTTACGGTTGTGACTCCGCCGGGGCAGCCTTTCACGTAGAACCGGCGCGACGTGGCCCCTTACGTCGATCACGAAAGCCTACTGCGCGTTCTCCTGGACCTCACACCGTTTCAAAGAATTTGAGATCGCTGAAAGGGCCCTAGAAGAACTTCAAACTCGAAAGTGAAGCGTCGTCTGCCCGCAGCGATAGGCGGCACGCGCGAAGAAGCACGGTTGATCGCGGGACGCGGGCGAACACTAGGGAGTTTTCGTAGATCGTTTTCGCCGTCCCGCAACACCCTCCGCAACCCGCTACAATCCCCGGAACTCGGCGCGCCGGCGCATAGTAAGTTCTTCGTTGAGGAGGGCTTAGCGGAGGGGGAAACGCGGTCTACGAAAACTCCCTATTGACTGTAGAGTTCCAGGGATTGTAGCGGGTTGCGGAGAGCGTTGCGGGACGGCGAAAACGATCTACGAAAACTCCCTAATGCTATCGGCGCAGTAGCAAGTTCTTTGTTGCGGAGGGCTTAGCGGAGGGAGAAACGCAGTCTACGAAAACTTCCCATTGACTGTAGAGTTCCGGGGATTGTAGCGGGTTGCGGAGACCGTTGCGGGACGGCGAAAACGATCTACAAAAACTCCCTAATGCTATCGGCGCGTCGGCGCAGTAGCAAGTTCTTCGTCGCGGAGGGCTTAGCGGAGGGGGAAACGCGGTCTACGAAAACTCCCTATTGACTGTAGAGTTCCGGGGATTGTAGCGGGTTGCGGAGAGCGTTGCGGGACGGCGAAAACGATCTACGAAAACTCCCTAATGCTATCGGCGCAGTAGCAAGTTCTTTGTTGCGGAGGGCTTAGCGGAGGGAGAAACGCAGTCTACGAAAACTTCCCATTGACTGTACACTCTTAGAAAAAAGGGGACCAAAAGGAGGTAACAGAGCGCCTTTACCACCCTCCTCCCGGCCAGGGGTAAAGCGCCCCGCTTGATTACCTCCTCAGACGCAGCAGACACTAAGAATGCGGTGCTACCAGGTGAAGTTCGCCGCGAAGGAGCACAGAGGAGGCATGTATTACCTCCCAGAGGGTGCACCTGTTTTGCACTGCCAAAGGCTAGGTGCTGCGATTGGCTGTGGGAGGCGCAAACGAGTTCGCTAATTGGTCTCCTCGTATGGCACGTGATTCTTCGCGCTCCCGGGCGGCCGAGCGCCTGCTCGGCCGCCCGGGAGTGTCGAAGCTTTCCCCGCCGACGCGGCTGGTCGTGTCGGCATAACGGTCTTCCTTCTCGAATGTTCGACGGAGGCGTCCCAGCGCAGGAACGTTCTTTATTGTTCTGTTCGGCTCAGTCTCTTCTTACGAGGTCACCGAGAGAGCTGCATTGACTTCAGTCGAAGATCCAAGTTGTGTGCACCGTATGCAGGTAAGGAAATGTTCTGCGCGGTCGGCAGTTGGCGTCGGTTATGACCGCCCGGGAAGGCGACCCCCGTCTTCCTTAGACAAAGGGTTGGCGGACATGTTGGCACGTTTGAAGGCGTCGAGCGTTCGATAAAATTAGTATGTGGCGCGAACGCAGACACGGTTTAGACCATCGAAGTTCATAAAGAGCAAGAACAGGAATGACTGTCGCTTGCACTAGCGCATATTTAGAAGGTTGACATACGCTAACCAGTGGCGTAGCCAGCAGCTTTTCCCGGTGTATGTGTGTGCGGGTGGAGGAAGTGGGAAAGCGGCGGTTCGCCGAGCGGGGCGGCCGGGCGAAGGCGCCTTTTGAATGGGGGGTCGCCTACGTTTAAGACGTGAGGGGGTATGAGGTTTTCTGTTTTGGGGCCGTTGGCGTGTCGCGTCGGACGTTACATTGAGGATCTGATCAAATATTTAAAATTTTCATAAGGTGTTTTTTTTTTTTTCCGCAGGCATTCATTGGCGGCACCGGCCAACCGGCGCGATTTATTCTCAACGTCGTTGATATTTGGAAAAGACAGGGTTAAACGCTGATTTTTAATATCAACGTTGTTTTTTCTTTTGTTTTTTTTTTTAATTTAACGAGGTTTAATAAATAGTTTGGTCAAATGTCACGTTACCTTGAAATACCGAATATAAATGTCTGAGTTAATTATTCGTGCGCTTCGCACTACATTAATAGTAGTATATTACGGAATAAGGTCATGAAGTTGTTACAGGCAGCGAGGCTAGCAATTATATTGTCTTGGCATTTTCTTTGCGTGTGATCAGGCATTTCTAAAACTCTGATCATTCAGTAGGCGAGTTATAGATACAACTCAAGTTTGCATTATTTGAAGTTGATTGAATATATTCTTTCGTCCTGCGGCAACGTTGCAGGGTGATTTCGTCGAGGGTACTGGATGCCTGCTACCTTGGACTCATCTCGTGACAGTTCTTAACACTGCTTACTGCAGGTAAGCGGATTCCGATATTTTATTTTGATTTTCTGTTCCCATTTTTGCACTGGACATGGGGCTCTGATTTTATGTTGATTTTGTGCGTGTGCTGTTCGTTCATTTCCGAGAGAAAATTGCGGGTATACTTCGAGTAATTGAATTAGATTTCCGAGAGAAAATTGAGGGTATACTTGGAGTAAATGAATTAGAGCAAGACACACAAGGCGCTTGACTGTGTCTTTTTCGGTGCTCTTTTTTTGTGTTTTCGTCCTTGTGTGCTGTTCTTATCATGTCTAAATAAGACATACATTCAATTTTAATCTGGCGAATTACTTTGGCAAGAATATTTACATATTTGCCGAAGTTCGATATTCGGCAGTTAGAAATTATTCATGCGCTTCGCAAACATTAAAAGTAGTATATTACGGAATAAAGTCATTAAGTTGTTGCCGGCAGAGAGACTAGCAATTATAGTGTTGTCTTGGGCTTTTTTTTTTTGCGTGTGATCAGGTTTTTTTAAAAGTAATAATTCAGTAGGCGAGTTAGATATGGCTCAAGTTTGCATTATTTGAAGTTGATTGATTATATTTCTTTCATCCTGCGGCAACGTTGCAGGGTGATTTCGTCGAGGGTACTGGTGCTTGCTACCTTGGACGCATCTCGTGACAGTTCTTAACACTGTTTACAGCAGGTAAGCGTAGTGCGATATTTTATTTTGAATTTCTTGTTCCCATTTGTGCACTTGAAATGGGGCTCTTGATCTTTATGTTTATTTTGTGTGTGTGCTGTTTGGTCATTTCCGAGAAAAAATTGAGTGTGTACTTCGAGTAAATAAATTAGAGTAAGACACACAAGGCGCTTAAGTGTGTCTTTTTCAGTGTTATTTTTTGTGTTTTCGTGCTTGTGTGCTGTTCTTCTCATGTCTAAATAAAACATAAAATTCAATTTTAAATTTTAATCTGGCAAATTACTTTGGCAAAAAACTTTAAGTATTTGCCGAAGTTCAACACTCGGCAGTCAGAAATTAATCGTTCGCTTCGCAAACATTAATAGTAATATATTACTGAATAAGGTCGTTAATTTATTGCCGGCAGAGAGACTAGCAAGTATATTGTCTTGGCATTTTTTTTTTTTTTTGCGAGTCATCAGGCATTTTTAAAAGCTGATCATGCAATAGGCGAGTCAGATGGCTAAGTTTGCATTATTTGAAGTTGATTGAATATATTTCATTCCTACTGCGTCAACGTTGTAGGGTGATTTCGTCGAGGGTACTGGATGCCTGCTACCTTGGACGCAACTGCAGGTAAGCGTAGTCAGATATATTATTTTGATGTTCTTGTTCACATTTGGGCACTTGAAATGAGGTTCTTGATTTTTATCTTTTCTTTGTGTGTGTGATGTTCGTTCATTTTCCAGAGAAAGTTGAGGGTATACTTCGAGTAAATAAATTAGAGTAAGACACACAAGGCGCTTGAGTGTGTCTTTTTCGGTGTGTTCTTTTTCTGTGTCTTCGTCCTTGTGTGCTGTTCTTCTCATGTCTAAATAAAACATAAATTCCATTTTCATCTGGCAGAGCACTTCGGCAAAAATATTTGCATATAATGCCCAAGTTCGGCAGTTAGGGTTGGCGGTCATAGGGATCTGCTGTGGTGCTGAGTAGCTAATGTGGTGTAGCGCTCTGTTGTGTATGTTCTTCCTCTGTCCTTGTCTTAAAGCGCAATCATGTTTTTTCACGTACAATGCCAACTCGCCCAACAATCAGCACTTGTATATACTAACCTGCTACACTAGTTGTACCCTTTTGACTAAGATCTGTTAGTCACCTAAGTAAATCGGGGTGACATAATTAATCCTGAGGCGCCCAGCTATGTGGCAGTGGAGGGAGACCTTGAAGCCGCGTCGCCTGCTGAGGCAGTCCTGGTTGCATTCTGCCTCTAGATCATCTTTAGCGACGACTAGAGCCCCGAAAGTGTTGTTCCAGATGTCTTTATTGCGCTTAGTGGTTTCATCTTAGAACTTTTATAAGATGTCTAGTCATGCCATTGATTTTTATGCCATTTTGTTCGTGACAGCCACAATAAAACATTGCCATGTACTTTCAGAACTAGGCCGTCTTCATCTATTATAAGGCCCACCTTTGAAGCACGTACTATCACACCCACAAAGGGCCATAGTACCTTTCTTTAGGGGGTAAAAGTGATTCCATCAAGTGTGCATTTAACCTGTAATAAGGTGGTGAACTGGGCCAGTTGGTTGATGTTATACATGATGGGGAAAACAGCTCGGAAAGCGTGGACTACGAAGAACAAACACGACAGCACAGCACTTTTCTATCGTGTTTGTTCTTCGTAGTCCGCGATTTCTGAGCTGTTTTCCTCATCGTGTGTATTTAACCCCAAAGTGGATCATAGTTCCCTCCAAAAGGAGGTAAAAGCAGCGCCCTCAATTACGTCGTCTTACCTCTCAAAAGGATTGAAATTCCCTCCTAAAGGAGGTAAAGGCTGACCCTGAAAGGATGCACTTTTAACACCAAAAGGAACTAAGGTTACCTCCAAAAGGATGCAATGTTGCACCCTAGTTGCAGGGGGTAACGATACCTCCAAAAGGGATTGCCCTGTGTGCAAGTCGGTTACCCCCTTAAGGAGGGTACTACAGTACCCTTTTTTTTTAAGAGAGTAGAGTTCCGGGGATTGTAGCGGGTTGCGGAGAGCGTTGCGGGACGGCGAAAACGATCTACGAAAACTCCCTAATGCTATCGGCGCGCCGGCGCAGTAGCAAGTTCTTCGTTGCGGAGAGCTTAGCGGAGGGGGAAACGCGGTCTACGAAAACTCCCTATTGACTGTAGAGTTCCGGGGATTGTAGCGGGTTGCGGAGACCGTTGCGGGACGGCGAAAACGATCTACAAAAACTCCCTAATGCTATCGGCGCGTCGGCGCAGTAGCAAGTTCTTCGTCGCGGAGGGCTTAGCGGAGGGGGAAACGCGGTCTACGAAAACTCCCTATTGACTGTAGAGTTCCGGGGATTTTAGCGGGTTGCGGAGAGCGTTGCGGGACGGCGAAAACGATCTACGAAAACTCCCTAATGCTATCGGCGCGCCGGCGCAGTAGCAAGTTCTTCGTTGCGGAGAGCGAAGGGGGAAACGCGGTCTACGAACACTTCCTATTGACTGTAGAGTTCCGGGGATTGTAACGGGTAGCGGAGAGCGCTGCGGGACGTCGAAAACGATCTACGAAAACTCCCTAATGCTATCGGCGCGTCGGCGCAGTAGCAAGTTCTTCGTTGAGGAGGGCTTAGCGGAGGGGGAAACGCGGTCTACGAAAACTCCCTATTGACTGTAGAGTTCCAGGGATTGTAGCGGGTTGCGGAGAGCGTTGCGGGACGGCGAAAACGATCTACGAAAACTCCCTAATGCTATCGGCGCAGTAGCAAGTTCTTTGTTGCGGAGGGCTTAGCGGAGGGGGAAACGCAGTCTACGAAAACTTTCTATTGACTGTAGAGTTCCGGGGATTGTAGCGGGTTGCGGAGAGCGTTGCGGGACGGCGAAAACGATCTACGAAAACTCCCTAATGCTACCGGCGCGCCGGCGCAGTAGCAAGTTCTTCGTTGCAGAGGGCTTAGCGGAGGGGGAAACGCGGTCTACGAAAACTCCCTACTCTTTCGGTCGAAACGGTTCGGAGGCGTGAGAAAAACTCGAGTTACAGGACGACTCAATCTTTGACGTCACTGCACTGGCGCGAAAAGCGCGGGAACTTCAATTTCGGCTTTTGGAAATGATTTTTTTTTTTCACTTCCCGAATACTGAGTTTGCAAGCTTCGAATTTTTAGGGTCATGTCCGGGCATAGTGTTCAATCGTCTCGGATAATAAACTACCCAACTACAGACGACCCAATTAATATTTTGCGACCGTGTCACATACATTTTTAATAATGTCAAAAAACGAAACTGCTCGAAATGTAGAGAAAGATTTGCCCTAAGCCACGTGGGTACACCCAATGGCGTTCGCTTTCTTTTCTTTTTTTGGGGGTGCCGTGCAATACAGATGAGAAACGCACACGTCGCACGTAAAACGCGAAGGTCAGACGTTTGCGCGTTTTTCAAGCTCTTACCAATTGGTGTTCGTAAGGCGAGCGATGTCTTCAGTCAGAAAGGGGGCGACGACTCGGCGATGTCTTCGTGCGAAACAGCTTGATTGTTTTGATCGGTAAATGAGTTCTCTTTCGAAGCTAGACAGACTCGCCGGTACCTCGAACAGTTCTGAAGTAGAAGTCCCCCGCCCGTCCTCCGTCGCTATCGCTTAGTCAACTTCGTTCAGCCGTCCAGCCCTCGACTCCCCGCGATACATGTTGAGAATTAAGCAGATAATGCACATAGTGCTTCCGGTTTTCTGTGCAACCTTTTTTTCTTTTTTCAGTCAACGTATTTTCAGTGTTTTAGAATAGTTTTAATATATTTCTTAATGTTGAGTGTGTGACTTCGATGAACCCCGACTTTGATTATATTTGGTGTGTGTCTAAAGCAGGGGTCTCAAAGGCGCGGCCTGCAGACAATCGGCTGCAAGACCCCGCTACCATGCCCTGCGGGCTAGAAATGGCATGCCCTATATCGTGTTGCTAATTTGTTTCCGCTCGAGACGTAGCTCTGCTCTTATAACCTATTTACATAGTTTGTACTATTCTCTTCTCATTTGCCTTGTGTCTCTTTTGAATTTCTGCTTCCCAAATTTTTGTCATGGTAGTCACCTGTACAACCATTCCGCCACTAGCCTGCAAGCGCGAGCACTTCGCTCAAGGACGCACTTCGGCTGCACAAACACTCGCACAGTAGAGAAACTGTCAGAGAAAATCCTACGGAACTTGCGATTTTCGCCTTCAGAAAATATCAACAACCACAAGTATTTTCTTAGACTGCAGCTATAAAGCTCGTCAGGAAACCAAGAACTGTTGTATGAAGAGATTTTCCCCTTTTTTAGACATGTTGAGCCCGATTAATTCCGGAGTGAATTAATCAGCAAAAACCAGTGTGCTTGCTCTCGTAGGAGCGGTTCCATTTCAATTCTTGTTATGACATCAGGCAAGGGAAGGGCCCAAAATAGTCATATCAACAAATCAAAGCTGAAGACGTCACTAACAAAACTACAAGTTTACAACAAAAACAAACAAAATACCTGCCCCAAATCTCCACGCACTGCGGCAAGAACAAAATACCGCTGACAAAGTGCAATCGGTATACGGCATTCTCTCGGCATTTCGGGCACGTGGAGGAGGGGTGGATCGGCTTCGCCTTCACGACAGAGATGGCCATTCTGGAATGACCCGTGATGTCATGGGCTTCGCGCCAGAATTTCAAATAAATCTCTCGCCGTCAATATTGCTCTAATTTTTTTTTTTTGCGTAAAATTAATTTTTTTACACGCGTGTCTCTGACAGATTGTTTAAAAAAAAAACTTTCTTTTCAGGGGCTTTTTAAAAAGTAAACTTTTACGGTTGTTGTACGATTCTTGGAATTTCTTAACATATTAAATCTAATTCTTTAGTTGTGCTCCACGCAAACACTACAGAAGATCGGCCGCGTTAAAAGGAGGGAATCGAACCGGTCATTCTTCCCGTTCGATTAGAGTTCAGTCGCACTGAATTTTGTTCCGGTTCTGTTCTGGTTCAGTGATGCTTTGGAAACAACAATTCGGTTACCGGTTCCACTATGCGCGAACCAGTTTAAACCGGTTATTAAAAAAGAAGTCCACAGCCCCGAGTCGTTAAGAAGAAAGGGTTAGTTAAACATGGCGTCATCTGCATTAAACAAAATTAGGTCATCACAAGCCGTGCTGCAGAAACGAGGACAGCAAAACAAATCTTAGCTCTATTTCGTTTTGCGACATTTAATTTTTAACGCAAACACCGTTCAATGAAATTTGCGTGGTTATAAAGGTGCTTGCAAACAGTACCTAAGTAGAGTACTCACATGTGAAGTCAATCAGCCAGCACGCACAGTGACACCGTGATGGTAGCACACACAATACTCGCAAACTACCCACAGACGGCAGGAGTTTAGTCTGCCAGAGAATTGCAACATTGTTAACTACTGTATATGAGAAATTGATCAAGTCCAGTACAACTGCTAGCGTGGGGTTTCTAACGGATACCACGCAGTACTGATACACGACCACACGCCGGTACGATGCTCATCCAGATCGAAATGGCGCCCACACCGCACGCCCGAACAAGTTGCTCGAACGAATGAGTTGAAGAGGAGAAGGACAACAATCGCCCGTCGAGAGACAATTAAAACAAAGGTCAAAAAATACAACGGACGACTTGCTGTTTCTAGAAAACGCACGCACACACACCCACACACAAAATCACTTCAGGCAGCGTCGAGGGCTCTGGGCGACTGGCGTTCCGGCGACCGGAGCCACGGTGCCGCGCTCGTCGCGGCTTCGCCTCTTCGTGCCTCCAGATTTCGCCACCGCGGAACAAACGCGCCGACAGCCGTAAACTTTGTTTCAGTAGACCGATCTCACCAAGCGTTCGGCGCATGCGTGACGCCGCCATAACTTGAGTTCATAGGAGGCAGACGGCCGTACATGCAAGGGCTCGTGCCGTCTCGTGCTCCACTCGCGCAGACCTCCAGCGGGGTTGTCGCGCGTGCAGAAAGACTAGTTTCCTCGATGCATTACGGCAGCGGCGGCGTAGTCAAACTGGCTGGTGAGATCGGTCTATTTCCCTTTTATGGTTGCTTTATCCTTCCTTAAAGAATATTGCTTAGAAGCAAGAAAAGAACATACACACATGCACGCACAAAGAATAGGGTGCGTTTTAGCGTGAGCTAAAACGTACCCAGTTTTAGCGCACGCTAGCGTTAAATTTAGCGCTTAAGTTAGCGCACGCTACGCGAGTTTTTTTGGAATAGCGTAGAAAGGCTCGAATAGCGTTTCTCCGCCATGACGCAGAAACATTTCCAACTTGCAACGTGAAAAAAAAAAAGATTTTTTTCGGTTTATAGTAACATTTTAGATTTATTTAAACATGAGAATGCGACGCGAGTGGTCGACCGGTCGTGTCCGCTTGCGTCGCCTCGGCTAGAGAGGTCTCGTGTACTGACTTTCGCCGAGAAATGTTCGCGCGTGGCAAGCATCAAGTTGCCGGTGATCGTTGCCAACCTTATAGTGGGTTTTACAAACCGAGTGCAATGTCGTCCCGCATTGAAAATCGCAGTGGCGAGGATGCCGCCGACGTCGAGCTCACGTCGCCGCCAAAGCGGCCGCAGCCATGAGGCCGAGGTCCTGTGAGCCGCCATTTTTCAACTGCGCTCGTCTTTGCTTTAGCCAGCTTCTCATCACGAATCCTCCTTGGATACGCGCAGACTCTTTGCGTACGCACGCTATTTCCGAGAAATAGCGCACGCTAAAATAGCGCACGCAAAGCGCAAAACATGGTTAGCGTTCGGCTCATGCGCAGTGGCGACGACGCTATTTTTTGCGTACGCAAAGCTTTAGCGTGCGCTAGATCTAAAACTTTCTAGTAGCTCTTTAACCTCTCCCCATAGCCAGTAGTACTCAGTTTCACTTTGCGACGTACCGCGATGCACGCTACGAGCTACACGAGTCAATCCGTAGTTCGTAGCTTCTCTCGTGACTTCGCACCCCCCGCGTCGCTCCGTCCAACCGGAAAGACACGTGACGCCCTCCGAGCTATGAATTGGCTCCGGTGGCTCGCAGCGTTCTTCGCGGTCCATGGCAAGGTGAAACAAAGCATACAAGTGTACGCCTCCACGCCGACTTGTCGACGCCTATTCGTGCTGTACATAGGCGTGAAATCTACTTATTTGCAGCATTATTATTGGGCTGTCTCCATGTCGTCGCTGCCGTTTGTTTAGTGAAAACTGAGCCGCTGGCGCCACCGTCGCGAATATTTAATTGAACTTCTCGCCACCATCCGGAAGAAGGCGCGGCACACATTTCATTACGCCGAACAGTTTCCAAAGAATCGGTAACCGCCACATGAGATTACGGTTCCGTCCCAGTTCGGGTAAATATCGAATGTTTGATTTTGGTTAGAGTTTTGTTTCGGTTCAGTTAAAAATAACGGTTTCACTATACGGTTTTCGGTTCGACACCCTGGTTCAAAGCTACATGCCAATCGCACGATTCCAAGCCGCTTCGGCGCGCCTCGCGGCGCCAGGAACGACACCTTATCCATCTACAACATTCAGTTTAGGTTGCTTCACTGAGGACGAGCTATTCTCATCTTCGAAGTAGCATAAGCCAGTGAGACACTGAAGGCGTCAGTCACCTCCAGAGAAATTATGCTATTTCAAGAGCGCACTTACCATGCGCTAACGAATTGCGCCATCAGCCCGTAGGACCTAGATGGAAATCGACATGGCTCGCATAAGAACCAAGACCATTCCATTCCATTCCGTGGTCGTGAAAGCGCGGATCAGTCATTCCGTGTGCGTTCGTCGTGCATTCGTCGTCTGCAGCTGGCATCTTGAGACGTCTCCAACCGGAAGTTGCCGTCGCAAATATTTTCGAAACAGTAGATTCTCGGTAAACTTTTGTAGTGGTGTGAAATTAAGGCTTCCTCTATCTATTCGTTCCAGACGTTTAAATTCCACGTCCGATTTTGGAACGATGGTTCTAAGCGATATCCTGTCCTGTGTATTCGTCTGTTCTCCTTCGTTCTCCTCTTTGTTCTTCTTCGTTCTCCTCCGCGCTTTGCTCCCGGTGCTGGCTTCCTCGAACGGCTCGACAACATGCACAATCTGGAGCCACAAAAATCAAGCAAGTGGCTAACATCCGGCTATCACCAACCCCTCGTCACGTCCCGCAGAGTCGTCACTCAAGCAATTGATCCTCGGCCAAGTGTGGAGGGCCCCATCGTCATCAACAGCCACTTACCCGCCCACTATAAACCACCCGACGCAGCCGATATCGCTCTGTGGGCTAGGTGGCTGTACCACAACGCAGACCACTAATCCGTTCAACTTTTTCGTGCAGGTTAGTAAACCGTGCAGTTTTTCTCTAAAAAAACAAGTAATTACATTTTGATACAGCTGCCGTGCCCGCAGTGTTGCGTTGTTATTTCGATTGAGTGCTTCCATACCATCCGTTCCTTGCTGTTGCAATCAGGTGACATCGAAACTAATCCTGGTCCTGGTACTAATGCCACACTAGAGGAGCCAGAAAAACTATCCACCGGTCAATCGAAATTACTTGCAGAGGTACAAGACCTTAAAGCCCAGCTTTTAACAACAGATAAAGCCATATCAGATTTGAGCGGCCGCATGACTGCACTCGAAAACCATTACCAAGATCTCGCCCCCACGCACCGAGTTAGAAAATGTAAAAATTGAGACGGCTCAGACGGCCCGTTTAATCTGTGGCCTGGAGGCGCGCTTCGACGATGCCGAAAATCATTCTCGACGCAACAACCTCATTTTCTATGGCATCCCTAACTCCACTGGATCAGAAACGTTTGCCCAATCTGAACAACTCGTCATCCGGCACTGTCGTGATCACTTGAACATAACCGGGACCCAAAAGAAATAGAGCGTTCACATCGTCTTGGACATCATACATCTTACTGCCCTCGCCCAGTATTCGTTAATTAAATTCACGTTCTATAAGACAAAAGATGCCATACTATCTAATGGCCGCAAGTTCAAAGGAACAAGTTTCAGTGTTGGCGAAGACTTTTTTCGGCCCGTCCAAAATGCTCGCAAACACCTACTTGCGTTTGCAAAAAGCAAAAATACACCATTTTCTTTACGGTTTAAAACACTACTCATGGGCCCGAAACGTTATGTTTTCGATGAACCATCACAGACTGTGAGGGAAACAGCATAGCAATTGCCCCGTCAGAAGGAAATAACACTCTCTGATTTCTACCGAAAGTAATCTTTCATTTTCTGTAATCTTCACCAACGCGCGTAGTTTTCTTCCGAAACAAGAAATTGTGTCTAACCTTGTGTTCTCCTTGGGAAGAAATTTGTTGATATTAACCGAAACCTGGCTGTCTAAGGAATCACTGATGCTGAAGTTTTGGCCGATTTGCCGGACTTCCGCCTGTATAGAAATGACCGCCAAGCCACACGAGGAAAGAGGTGTTCTCATGGCCGCACACCAGCAGTTGTCATGTTCTATTGCTAACATTACATCCGACCTTGAAATACCATGGCTCATATGTCGCGCTTCACCTCGGACGGTTCTTTTGGGAGTCTGCTACAGGCCTCCCTATAATTCTCCTGACTTTTCTTGTAAACTTAATAACATATTTAGTGAATTTGCCGCAACGTACCCGAATGTGCATTTCCTTCTCTTTGGAGACTTTAATTACCCGCAAATAGACTGGAGCAACCAGGTCCCCTCAGCTATAGGCAACGAAGCCGCAAAAGATTTTATTAACGTATGTCTTGATTTTAACCTCGTTCAAATAGTATCCGAACCCACACGTGTTTCACGGGATTCTGCAAACATCTTAGATCTAACACTAACCAGTCATCCCGACAGCCTATCATCGGTTACTTATCTCCGCGAAATCAGCGACCACGAAGTAATTCATGCTACCTTCAACTTTTGCCCGGTACGACGCAAAACACGCAATAAAAGAATTCGTCTTTATGATAAGGGAAATTATAAAGTAATAAGCAGGGAGCTAAACGCCTTCTTCCAATTTTTGGAGCATCATTTTTTAATCGCTCTATTAATACAAACTGGATAATGTTCAGAAATAAATTAAATGAACTTGCGAAATAAATTCATCCCAATAATTACGTTCCGTGAGAATCGGCAGAAACCCTGGTTTACAAAGTCTTTAAAAAAAAACTAGGAAACAAAATAAACGTATTTTCCGCTCGGCCAAGCGGAATGGAACCCCCCCCCCCCCCCCTTACAAAAAGAAGTCTCAACATTCTTTTTAATTTTTTTTAGACTTCTTATTGACTTTCAGGGATCCTACTGAATTCCTTCTGAAACGCACTTTGTTTTGATTATTGTCAAAAAACTTTCAAAAGAAAAAATACTAAATTTTTTTTGTATTAATTTTTATTTGACTTATTTATAAAAAAATTAAAAAGACGTTGTAATGACGTATTTCTGTAGGTTATTTTCTAAAAAAATTCAAAAGGAAAAACAATAGATTTTGTTTTGTAGACTTATTATAAAAAAATTAAAAAGAAGTTCTAACGACGTTTTTTGTAGGATATTTTCTAAAAGGAAAACTTATTGACATTATTCCTTCATAATATTTTATAATTTTATTTTATGTTCACTCTGATTACTTTCTTTTGACTTTGACTTCCCGTTGACACGGTCAATAGAAAGTTTCTTGATTTTGTGTTGAAACTTTTTTGATGATTTTCTTCTGCCTGAGTCAAAAGAAAAACTGTTGACATTCTATTAACTTTACGTTGATCTTTTTCTGCTGACTTCCTGTTGAAAGTGTCATCAGAAATACTGCAGACGTTCTGTTTACTTCGTGTTGAAAATATTCAGTTGACTTTCTGTAGCCAGTGTCAATAGAAACGCTACATACTTTCTGTTGACTTTTTATTGAACATGGTTCATCTAGACTAAATGTCAAAAGTCACTAAGTTTCTCAATAGTCTCTGACAAGTTGAGAATCGCAGGGAGGAGCTTCAGTTCTGCCTCCAGCGCGAGCCTTCTATCCTTGACAACGCTTCAGCGTCTCGCGCCCCTCGAGCTCGAGCGCGCAGTCAAAGCACGACGAAAGGCATGGGGCGCGTGCTAGAGGCCAGGCGTTCGAAAAACACGCCCTGCCGTTCTCACTTTGTGACTATCGTGACTTTATTGACCCTATTCAACTAGTCAACTAGTAAAGTAAAGCAAAATAACTATTTTAAAGTGGAGCAACCGCCTTGACTGGCTTCGTCCTGAGTGGTGCTATGCAGAGAAGTGATAACATTTGTTCTAGGAGCCGTTTCTGTGGATGTTGTTTTAGCGACTACGCGGAATTATTATTAGTTGTACCAATGCTTTTTAGTAAGAGATAGAGTCCACGAACTCCGAAACACTGTTTTCCCTTTGACAGACTGTCGAGAAGGAGATCGGACACTTGGAACCTTAGTAAGAGATGAGGTGATCACCAGCCAAATGATTACCTTCAATATGTAGGCTATATAAGGCTCTGGAGCAGTTAACGGGACTGTGATTCTGGTGTTGAGTGCTTCATGATGTTTGTGTTTGTTTTCAATGCTTGTATGTGGGATGTATGTACCAAAGGAACACTATTTCCTAACCAAACTCAAAATATATATATATTAAAAAAATTGAGCGTCTCTTTTTTTTTTAAACGTTAATCTGCGGTTCCGTCAAAAGAAAGTCAACAGAATTTATGTAAGAAGGAATTCTAAAAAATGTATGTAAGAAGAAATTCTAAAAATTTAAGTGGCCAATTTTAACTAGGAGTTAAATAAGTTATCAAAATAAAGTCTAAAAAACATCAAAAAGTTTAAAAAGAAATTCAATACGATTCCAGAAAATTTTCAAAAGAAATTCAAAAGAATTTAACTACAGATTTTTGTAAGGGCCTGCGCATGGGAAAAATACTACGCAGCTGAAGACGCCTATTTGGTATCTATACGTGTCGCAAAGCATTCCTTTTTTATGATGACTTGCCAAAGATCTTAATTAACAATCCTAAAAAAAAATGTTGGCAAGTTATAAATCCCTAAGA
Source organism: Ixodes persulcatus (assembly GCA_013358835.2). Lineage (NCBI taxonomy): Eukaryota > Metazoa > Arthropoda > Arachnida > Ixodida > Ixodidae > Ixodes > Ixodes persulcatus. Next base: position 1,331 of record JABSTQ010008494.1, on the reverse strand, counting down.
GGCACGCATCATTAGCCTAACGAACGGAGCGGGCGAAATAGTCACTGACACTGAGTGCGCCAATGCTTCTAACTCGGCCTTCTTTTCCGTGTTTACCGAAGAAACCGATGTCCCTCCCTCTTTAATACCTCCTAACGCAGTATCTACTATGCCAGCTCTCACATTTTCTGTAGATGGCATCTCATCATTAATTGAAAATATCAAACTCTCATCGTCAGCCGGCGTTGACGGAATTAACTCAAAACTTTTAAAAAATACCAAACGTATATCTGCTGTGTACATGACCTTGTTGTTCCCACAATCACTATCTACAGGCATCTTACCGGACGACTGGAAAGTGTGTGTGGTGTGGGGGGGGGGGGGGGGGGGGGTCGTTCCAGTCTACAAATCGGGTAACAAGGACTCCCCACTAAATTACCGTCCCATCTGTTTAAAGGGATACTTCAACGAAATTTGAAATATTCCCGTCAGTGTTCAAAAATAGGTTGAATATGATCCACAATATCCGTAAATGACAATCGCACGTTTGTATTTGAGACTGGTGGCTGTATTTTTCGTTATAAACGGCCCACTCTGGCAAGCGCTCGGAGAAGGCCCAGCGGAGACCACGTGACATCCAACGTAATCGTGACGTAGGTCGTCTCGGGACGAGCAAAGCTACGGCGAGGCTGACGTCGAGAGGATGGCCTCCGAAGCGGCTGCTTTTGTACGAATTTTGAGTGACGGGTTAATCTTCTATAATCTTGTAGGGGGACAATAGTGACTTCTGCGACACACAAAAGGCACTCCCGGGAAGAGGGGAGTTCCTCCTTCCCCTCTTCTCTCGTCGTGGCCGGAGGCGAGACACTCACCGTCACTATAGTAGGTTACAGGTCAAGAAGGTAGCGGCAAATGCCCCTCAAAGGGAATCATATAGACGCTTTACACACGCGCCAGATTGAGCCGCCATAGCCGCCCTTCTCTTGTCTTACCGAGATGCCGAGCCACTGAAGCGGGCGTTGACGAGTCTGCACAACGGCCTATGCTGGGGGGAAGGACACAGTAACACTTAAAATGGCAATAACCTGTCCTGCTGTGGAAATGAGGAAGTCAAGCGAACGGAATAAGAGGGAACAAAAACTGAAGGTCAGTTATGCCCGTGTCCCACTAGAGCGACAGACAGAGACAAAAGACAGAGACAAGCCTCAAACTACCTCAAACCCATGCAGCATGCTCGCGATGGTACCTTTGGCAGGCGTTTAGTCGTTCGGTGCTCGTGAAATGAGCGATTGCATGCTTGCCAAAGACACCCTCGCGTGCATAATGCTCGTGTTTGAGCGTAGCCTCCTTTA
>JABSTQ010008493.1:0-33171 GCA_013358835.2 Ixodes persulcatus | reverse complement strand
TAACCCCTGCAACCCGAAGGTCGCGTCTTGGTCAATCATATAACTGCGCGCGCCCGAAGACACGAAAAACAATTATCACGTTGCCGGTGGTACGGCTGGTGTGACAGCCTCGGCTCCGGGGCTGGGAATAAAGCCTTATGGCGAACCTTCCGAGCCATGGAGCGGGGCGGCCAACAGGCAGACCCATCGGCGAGCATTCGGCTGGCCCTCAACCTCACCCCAGAGGAGTTCGCGAAAAATGCGGCAGTCAGTTTCTTCCCAAACCACGAGCGACCTCCGATTGACCCTCCTTCGAATGAGGCAATGGACACTTTGGGCCTTACTGATCCGTTTACGAAAGCAGAGCTCATCGCCGCCATTGAAGCAACAAAGAAACACTCGTCCCCCGGATATGACAACATCCCGTACGAGCTGTTCAAGAATTTAGAGGGGGAAGCCATTGCTGCCCTCCTCCAGGTGATGAACCAAGTATGGGCCGAGGGCATCATACCACCTGAATGGAAACACTCGGTTTTGGCGCCTATACCCAAACCAGGCAAGCCACCGACCAGTCTTCAAGCCCTCCGACCTATTTCCTTGACACCAACGGTCTGTAAGCTGTTTGAGAGGATGCTGGCTACTCGACTATCGTGGTGGCTAGAATACCACAAGAAATACCATCCCACTCAAATCGGATTCAGAGCGAACTTGGGCACGGAGGACGGCCTGGCCATCCTGGCGGATGAAGTTCTACATGTGTCGCCACACAGCCATTTAGTGCGAACAGTGGTGGCAACCGACATTTCGAAGGCATACGACAACATCCAACCCGAAATAATCATCAGAAACATGGAGACCCTCGGCCTGCCCAAGCCGGTAACAAAAGTGGTGCACTCCTTCTTATGTTCTCGGACATTTTCGGTACGGGTGGACGGACAACCAATTGGCTCCTTCACATCAAACCGCGGGGTACCGCAAGGTTCCGTCCTTGCGCCCCTGCTTTTCAACATTGCACTCATGCCTCTGGCATGGAGCTTACAGGACATCCCCAACATCAAATTTCTTATTTACGCAGACGACGTCACACTGTGGTCTACCCACAGAGACCTCCATACGCAACGACAACACTTACAGGAAGCTCTTGATGTCCTTCACGCGTATGCGCAGACAGCTGGACTTGAAATTTCCCCCCAAAAGTCCTGCTATACGCAGGTGGCTAACACGTCGGGCAGGAAAGTGGCCTCTAAGTCCAACTTTCATCTCAAGATCGGTCCAACGACTATACCTGAAACTGAAGAACTGAGGGTGCTTGGGCTTGATATCCATCAGTCTGGCTCCGGTACCCACTGACTCCAAAAGGCCTAAAAATCGTCGGCAACAACTCTGCACTTGATTCGCAGAATCGCACCAAGGAGCGGAGGAGCCCGGACTGAGGTGGCCCGCCGCCTCGTGCGCTCTGTTCTCCAACCACGTCTTGTCTACCAGGCTCAATTCCAACGACTGACCTCTCAACAATGGGCAAGACTTGAGGTGGTCAATAGAGACGCCATGAGAGCAACCACGGCACTCCCTCGTCTTACCTCGATTCCAACACTGCAAGAGCACACTCAGCTCAATACTCTCACGGAGCTGGTGAACCAGCGCGAACAAGCAAGAATACTCAAACGCAAGCACATTCCGGCGGCAGCAGCTCTTCATTCCTACTTCTACGGAGGGCCTCCCCTGACTGCGACACTGGACGACATCCCACCGTGGTGTTATACTAATATCACCACTAACAAGACAACGAAGCTTCGCCGAAGCGACCAGCCAGCTCCAACCCCTGAAACCAGCATTCCTCAGGGCCAATGCGTGGTCTACACGGACGCGGCAGTTCTGCCGCAGGGAGGACGGGTCGCCTTCGTGAGCCCATCACACCCCGGGATTCAAGCCACCTGCAACTACAAGTCGGACACACCAGACTCCTTGTTACTAGAGCTACAAGCCATACACGACGCGATCAAAGCTGTCATCGGTCTGCCAGACATCAAGGAAGCTCACATATACACCGACTCGTTAAATTCAATTAAGCATCTGAAACAAGTTACCCAGACGCTACAAATATGTCAGCAGATACATATACTACACCAGAAGACAACCATCAACATAAAAGTTCACTGGGTGCAGGGGCATAGCCAGAACCATTCAAACCTCTTGGCTGACCACCATGCCCACCACACTCAGCCCTTACTTGACCTCCCACCCGCTTCCCTCCCTTCTGATCCCCAGTCCGACCTCATAGCCCAGAAAAACCTCCTCAGACGGGACACACGCGCTTTAATCCCTCCGTGTGTCTGCTCCCTTCCCCGTAACCTTTCCCGGGTGGAGGAAGTTTCTCTCCGGAGGCTTCGGGCTGGGGCGGCCCTAACACCTTCCGTTACCTGGACCTGGGGGCACACACCTGCCGACCCGGTAACCTGCCCTAAGTGTCAGGCCCCTGTGGCTACGGCGGATGCTCATCATCTGCTGTGGCTCTGCTCCGGGACCAAGACCACCCGTGAGAAGATACTTCGCGAGGCCGGACTAAAGGGTCACCGACACGATAACTACACTCAATGGGTGAATGACAACAAGTACTACAAGTCGCTCTTGCAGTTCCTGCACGACGCTGGACTGCACTCCTTTCTTTGAACCCTCTCCCCCCCCCCCCCCCCCCCTATTATGCCGTGTGGCACATTTTACGAATAAAAAAAAACAAGAGAGTTGTCGACTCCAGGGTTATAAAACAGGAATTCTTCGAGATAGCAAGTCGTTACGAGACCGGCAAGAGTTTCTTCACCGATGGGACGAAGGGCATTGGTTATGTTGGATGTGCTGTGGTGGGGCAGTCCTTCCAGCGTGTTAGACGAATTAACCCCGACGCATCTGTTTTCACTGCTGAACTTCTAGGGCTGATATTAGCTGTCGAACAAATAATTAAACAAAAGTTTAGGAAATCCATAGTATTTTCAGACTCGCTCAGTTGCCTCCTTGCCCTTAACTCTGCAACATCCTGGAATCACCCCCTCATTTCTCCACTCCGTGGTAAAATAATAAATGCCCGCAAGCAACATATTGATATTCAGTTCTGCTGGGTACCCAGTCATATAGGAATACACGGAAATGAGGAGGCTGACCGAGCTGCAAGTACATGTATAAACAGGTCCATTAAAACCCACGCCATTCCAGCGACTGTCTATAGAAACACTCTGCGAAACAAAATAAAACGTTCCTGGCAAGTGGAGTGGAGCTCTGACTGTTACAATAAACTCCATAGTGTTAAGCCTACTTTGAGTGAATGGCGCAGTGCCAGACATCGGGAAAGGTTTTATGAAGTTATTCTGTGCCGGCTGAGAATAGGACACACACGCCTAACCCACGGGTACCTCCTAAAAAGCGAAGATCCTCCAGTGTGCGATTACTGCTCTGAAACCCTAAGTGTACTCCACATCCTTCTAGTATGCCCGCAATTTCATAATGAACGCTGCACCTACTTCCCAATCTTTTTTAGAGAGCATACTCCGTTCCACCTGGCACTTTTGCTCGGAGATGAGCCTCTTGTCCCACATACACAAGTGTTTAACTTTTTGAAAAATATTGGTATTTTAAACCGGGCCTTTAGCAGATTTTAGTAAAGTGAAATTTAGCAATGTGTAATTTAGCCGCTGAGTCTTGTGATATTTACTCACCATGTGTTTGGCGCACTATGGCCCAAGTTGCTGCTGCGCCAAAAAACCCCAAATTCATTCATTCATTCACTCTTCCTCCCCCTAACCGCCCACCACCCCCATCTTTCCCATGAAATAATAAGAACAATCTCACCAGCCAGTTTGACTACGCCACAGCTGCCGCAATGCATCGAGGGAACATTAGTCTTTCTGCACGTGCGACAACCTCGTTGGAGCTCTGCGCGTGTAGAGCATGAGACGGCACGAGCCATCTCGTGCACTGGCGTTTGCCTCCTGTAAACTAAAGTTATGGCGGCGTCACGCATGCGCCCAACGCTTGGTGAGATCGGTCTATTCGGCAAAGTTCTTTTGCATTATTCACGAAGTTTCATAATTTGTTTCTGCAAACTGCGGCGTGGCAGATTTCGTGAAAATGCATTTTATCCGAATCCAAGCAAAACAAAATGGTTGATAAACCTACCTGAAGTGCATGCTTAGAACCAGTGTATGTTGCAGTAAATGGCACACCATTAAATAATTAAAGCGTGAGGATGTAATAAAAAAATAAAAAGAGAAACTTCAGTTCATATGTAAAATGATAGACTAGAAAGCAAAATGATTATCTCAACATACATCGAAAGCCAAGATATTTCATTATTACATTTTTTCCCTAAAATGTCCTGTTCCTGTGTGCACTGTGAGCACGCAAATTGTCATCGGTTACAGGTGCTTTTCCATTTCACAGGATACCTAATTTTACGAGGGAAAAGCGCTGAATGCTGAACCATACAGATGACAATATGTTACTTGCAATAATCCCTGTACGCGGTAAGTCTAAAAAATAACTTGCCTTATTGGCAACCAAAGCGAAAAGCCGGAAACACTATTTTGACATTAAGTTTTCTTTGTTGTGTGCGGAGAAAATGAACCGCACAAACTCTGATGGTCTGTACAGCCTCTTTAATCGAGGCAACCCGACGGCGACGAAAGACAAACAGAATTAGCCGAATTCTTAGCTTCAGGAGGAAATGTTATGTTTTAACAATTTCCTTCACTCGCATTTTATGGGACATTTTGGACCCTCCCGAAAAGCTCTTTGATCACTATGATTAGTAGTTTCCTCCTTTTCACTCCCCTCCTCTCCGTCGTTTGCTCGGCTAAAGTGCAAAGTGCAATTTGGCCACCTCTATGCCTATGCTCGTGTCGATAGCATTTGCTAATGCAAGCCTGCTAAAGCTACTTTCATGTGCTTGCGACTCCAGTAAAACAAAAAAACACCTATCGGGAAATCACAGAACTGGCCAGAACAGGCTATTTCGTGATGTCTGCTCATCTCTTGTGGTTTCCCTGGTTGCATTTGTCGTCGGTTTACGCGATGGCCACCGATGTAAAGCAAGAGAAGTTGCGTTGGTTATGCTTATAGAAGCGAAAATGGCAGCAACGACAGGGCCGCAGGAACATCCGTGGTTCATAATCACCTAACGAATTAGGTGCGCCTTGTATTGCTTCTCTTGTTTTATGAGGCAAGCAGTTTTCCCTGTGACTCTATCATTACTGTCATATCAGCATGTTGCTTAGCTAGGTCGCTCTAAAAGCAACTTACCGATGGATGGATGCTAATGGCTATACCCATTGTAACGGGCGGCAGCTTGCGCCACCAAGCCTGTGTCTCAAAAGACAAACATATGATACCTCCCGCCCTTCTAAGCAAATTTCCTCCCCCTAACCATCAGCAGGCAGTGTGGGATATCACTAAAATAACTTTTAGAAAATCGGGCAAAAAAAAACAAAAAAACATAGCCCTTTTTTGCCCTCCTCCCCCCCCCCCCCCTTCTTCTCCCCCGCGGGAGAGTCACCGATTTTCCTCTGGTCAAACCTTGTCGGCGTAACCCCAGCACCGGATCCCACTGGGGCCCAGGGTTGAGACCTTGAGCCGGAGCCAAGCGGGGAGGGGGGGGGGGGAGGAGGGGAATGCCAATTTTCTTCGGTCCCGCCCGCCGCCAGCTGTGCTAGTTAGCTAAATGTGCATCATTCAGTTTTTTCTAGATAATTTCCCCCAATCTTCTCATTGCCTCTTTGTGACTGTAATCCTTTTCTCTTCCGTCTTTTTACCGTCGCCAGGAAAACTTAGGGCCCCGGTCAAATCGGTTACCCCTTCAAGGAGGGCAGGGCGAAGCCCCGTGAACTTTAAAACCAAGTTCTCTAGTGTCTAACTCTCATTATGGCAGGCAGCACTTAATGTGTATGTCTCCTGAAATTTAGCCCTATACGTCTTCATCCTCAAAAGTCCCGTTTTCGCCTCAAACAATAAAGAACTTCCAAGTGAATTTTCAAAAACATTTTTTTTTCTTATGTCTTGTTTTTATGTCCTGTACATTGTTAGAGCTGACTTTTCTGGCATTCTTGCCTCCCACGTTTTTATTTCTGCTTCTTTCATTCCCTTTTCCACTGAAGTAGTCTGCACATCTTCATCACTAGAGTGTAGGTATTTAAATGTAAGCCTTCGGGTTTCGGTTTATCTATTTGGTGTTTATACTTTTCATGTATAAATACTTGAATACCTTCCGTGCCCACCGCGTATCATCTATTTCGGTCAACCTTTGTGTGATGTTCCTGACATACGCACTCGTAAATAAAGAAGAAGTGTTGGGGGAGCTCGTGAGATCGAGGCAGGATCTCGGGGCACAACGCTTATGGAATGGACATGATTCTAGTCTCAATCACTGACGTCCTAACATAACAAACTGGCGACGAGGTATTCCGTCTAGGACTGACTTCAAGGAAGCCGCTCAGTGCTACGACAAGGGCCATGTCAACGCTTGGAAGCATCGAGCCTTTCGATAAAGCGGAAGGGGACTGGCCAACGTATGCCGAAAGAATCGGCCGATTCTTCATTGCCAACGACGTGAAGGAACCGAGACGAGTGGCGGCATTCCTGAGCATCATCGGCGGAAAGACCTACGCGCTACTCAAGAGCCTCGTAGCGCCGGAAGCCCCATCAAGTAAGACCTATTTGGAACTTGTCGAGATACTCCGGGCGCATCTTTCACCGAAGCCGATTGTGATTGCTGAACGCTTCCGCTTTCACAAGAGGGACCAGAAGGACAGCGAAACCATCCTTGAGTATGTCGCAGCACTGAAAAAGTTGGCTCAAACCTGACAGCATACACAAAAGGCTGCTTTCAGAAGAGGATTTCACTTTCAAGAGAGCGCTTGAAATGGCGGTAGCAATGCAAGCCGCATCCTCCAGTGCGAAAGTTCTACACTGCTCAGGGTCGTCCGGCGTGGAAGTTCTTAAGGTGGGAAGCAAACCTTTAGAAAGATAGGGTTGTTTACATTGTGGTTACAAGAATCACGAGTCGGCCAATTGCCGCTGGAAGGGCCTGGAATGCAGAAGATGCGGAAAAGTATGGCACCTGCAAAGAGTTTGTAAAGGCTCAGCTCCACAGTGGCAAGGACAAGTGCCTAAACCCTTCAGTAAGCGCAACGAAAAGAAAAAAGATGAAGGCTGTAACTGTGGATGATTCTGACGAAGAGATAGAAATACACGAGCTACGAAGCGCGCGAAACGATCCGTTAGAAATAACGCTATCGGTCAGTGGAATTCCCTTGAGAATGGAAATAGACACAGGAGCAGCCGTATCGGTTTTGCCATTACAAGAGTACCAGGATAAATTTTCGCACCTGAAAAAGCAACTAAGTAATGTCGTCTTGAAGGCATTTAACGGAGCGAAGATTAAGCCGCTGGGGGAAGTACAAGTGACGGTGATGCATGAAGACAAGGAGTCCAACCTGAAGATGCAAGTGGTCGATTTCAAGGGACCACCTCTTCTTGGACGTGACTGGCTAAGAGCCATGAAGTTGGACTGGGCAAACATCAAAGCAATACACTGTTCGGAAGAGATAAGAAGGCAGGAGATTGAAGGTCTGATGAATGAGTATAAGGAAATATTCTCAGATGATCTGGGATGCGTAAAAGGGGTTGAAGCAAAACTCAAACTGAAACAAGGTATGTCTCCACCATTTCAAAAGGCGAGGCCAGTACCGCACGCATTAAGGGATGCTGTGGCCAAGGAACTGCTGGCTCTACAAGAAAGAGGCATCTTGACTTCGGTTGAAACAAGTGAGTTTGTTTCTCCAATGGTCCCAGTCGTCAAGAAGAACGGCGAGATCCGGATCTGCGGGGATTACAAGTCCACCGTGAATCCCGTGATCGATGTGGACAGTTATCCTTTACCCAGAATCGAAGAGCTTTTTGCAACGCTGGCGGGAGGGCAGCTATTCACTAAACTTGACCTAGCCAAAGCGTACTTACAAGTTCAAATGCAGGAAGATTCAAAGAAGTACTTAACCTTGAACACGCATTTGGGGCTTTTTCAAGTCAACAGGCTTCCTTTTGGCGTAGCCTCAGCTCCAGCCATATTTCAACGAACGATGGATCAGGTACTACAAGGCCTGACGCACACCACCTGTTACATTGACGATATCCTCGTAACAGGAAGAACAAAAGCGGAGCACCTAAAGAACCTGAAAGATGTTCTCATGCGCCTTAAAAAGAACGGCATCCAACTTCAAAAGGAGAAGTGCGAGTTTTTCAAAAAGGAGGTGTCTTACCTAGGCCATGTCATCAGCAGCGAGGTACTGCGGACACTGGATGACAAGGTGGCTGCTCTACGAGATGCACCCGAGCCAAAGAACGACGCAGAGTTGCGCTCCTTTTTGGGGTTAGCAAACTACTATGGCAAGTTCATCCCAAACTTGGCAACCATCTTGAGTCCTTTGAACGGCCTGCTGCACAAGGATGTCCAGTGGAGTGGGAACGAAGAATGTACAGAGGCCTTCAAGACTCTGAAAGAGAAGGTGACGTCAGCACCAGTGCTGATTTACTTTGACCCAACTCTTCCGATCGTGTTGGCATGCGACGCCTCAGCGTACGGCGTAGGAGCGGTGTTGTTTCACATCATGAAAGACGGGACAGAAAGGCCCGTATCGTTCGTCTCACGAACACTGTCTACGCATGAACTACTCGCAGCTGGAAAAAGAGGCACTTGCCATTGTTTTTGGCGTAAAAAGGTTTCATTACTATATGTATGGGTACCCCTTTACATTATTAACTGACCATGCTCCACTTCAAAAGATTTTGGGACCTACGACTGGAGTTCCGACGATGACGGCAGCACGCCTTTAGAGATGGGCTCGCAGATTGGCAGAACATCGATACAACATCGTTTATCGTTCGTCTAAGGACAACGCCAACGTCGATTGTCTTTCAAGACTTCCGCAAGCTGCGAAGACTTCCGACGAACTCGTCGTAGATGAAACCTACGTGTTCTACTGCGACTGTTTCAGCAACTTCCCAGTGAAGAGCACAGATATTGCAAAGGCGACGTCTCATGATCCTGTCCTAAGCCAAGTCTTGGAGAAGGTGCTCAAGGGCTGGGGAAGTGAAAAATGCGCAGAAGAAATGATACCATTGTTCACACGTCGGTTGGAACTATCGGTTCATCAAGGCTGCCTAATGTGGGACCTACGGGTAATTGTGCCACTAACTTTGCAAGAGAGAGTCCTTAAAGAGCTGCACAGCGATCACTTCGGTATCGTTCGAACAAAGGAAATAGCTAGAAGCTATGTGTGGTGGACCTCCATCGACAAAGACATAGAGGACGAAGTGGCAACCTGTAAGCAGTGCCAAGTGCAGCGAAATAACCCAGCACAGGCACCATTACATCCGTGGAGTTGGCCAACACGCCCGTGGGAAAGAGTCCATATAGACCTGGCTGGGCCATTCATGAACAAGATGTTCTTCGTGCTGGTCGATGCGTACTCGAAATGGCCAGAGGTTTTCGTGTTGAACTCAACGACGTCAGAAGCCGTGATAAAATTCCTGCACCAGTGTTTCGCACGCTTTGGACTGCCTGTCAGCATTGTATCAGACAATGGGCCACAGTTTGTGTCTCAAGAGTTCAAGACCTTTGTCAAGACAAACGGTATTTTGCACGTTACGTCTCCATCATATCACCCGTCGACTAACGGATTGGCAGAACGATTCATCCAGACCATGAATAACCACTTAAAGAAGACAACGTCTGGGGCGTCTATTGACACCAAGGTTTCAAGGTTTCATCTGTCCTACAGAAACACGACTCATCCAACAACCAAAGAGTCTCCGGCCAATCTAATGCTGCGGAGAAAGCTACGAACCAGACTAGATCTTCTGAAGCCCACCATTTCTGACACAGTGGCGAGGTCTCAGTTCAAACAACAAAGGGCGAGGCAGGAACATGAGTGCACTCTGTCAGAGGGTGACGACGTCTACGCGAGGAACTATCGAGGATCGTCAAAGTGGACGCGTGGTACTGTCGTTTCGCAAACAGGACCGGTATCCTTCCAGGTACAAGTGTCCCCCGGCAGGATATGGAGACGCCATCAGGATCAGCTGATCCCGGCTCAGCCTCAACGAGAACAGTCACCAGACAGTACTCACATGTACAAACCGGTGTGTGTCCCGACATCACCGGAAGAGACTTCAGTGGCCAACAACCAACAAACGCGTCCTAACCCTGGAGCGTCAGCAGTCATTGTTGAGGCCGAGGACATCGAGACAAAGACTCCAACAACCAGGTCGGCGGCGAACGACGTAACGGGAGACATGACTGATGAACATCTCAAAGAGGGGCGGTATCCTACACGAATTCGACACCCACCAAAGCGTTTTGCAAACCAGTAATTACCTTTAGTGGTTGCTTAATTAAGGGGGGGGGGGGGGAAATGTGATGTTCCTGACATACGCACTCGTAGATAAAGAAGAAGTGTTGGGGGAGCTCGTGAGATCGAGGCAGGATCTCGCGGCACAGCGCTTATTGAATGGACATGATTCTAGTCTCAATCACTGACGTCCTAACATAACACTTTGTTCCAATTTCAACTTACTAATCGCCTCCCTGCTCTCAAAAGACGACCAGCCCATGTCCCCCTGTACTCCCTCATTTGACGTCTTTCCATGTGACCCCGGTGCCAATCTGCCTACGCTTTGTCGAATTTATAATCCTGATTGAACCTATAATTTCATGCACAGTACGCCATTGCCAAAATAGAATCCTGGTACCATCACTCCTGTCCATATACCCCCGACCACTTCATATCTATTATAGTTCCATGATGCCTTGAACTTCATAATAGATATTTCTTTTCCGTTTTCTAATTATATTCTCCTCATGTTCATCTCGATATTTCCTTCCCTCCATGAGCCTGACTTTCAGTTATTTGTATTTTCCTACATGACATATTACAATGTCTGGTATCCTCAGACGTTCCCTCTTTTCGTCGTTTAACACAATTACTCCAGACTTTTCACTACTACAACTCATGCCCAAGGTGTCCCCTTCCTTTTCACATATTCCAGCTAGTTCCTGTAAGGTATTGTGGCTATCTGCCATAAGTACTATGTCGTCCGCATACATCAGTCCTGGTATTACCTGTACTAAATTTTTCCCTCCTTCCATATAGCTGCGAGCGCACCTGACCCAGCAGGCAGCGCGCTCGTGGCCTAACGGTTATCGCGCTTGCCTTCCACGCAAAAAGCCAGGGTTCGATGCCTGGCTGCGGGTGCGCATTTTTGTTGACTCTGTAATGTGATATTCTGGTAAATGTGATATTCTGATGTTCTACGCGCCGAATCTTCTAGGCTGATTGTTCCAGAACCCCACGGCGTGTATAAAAGGGGCTCCGCGTGGCAAGCCACAGTCAGTCTCGCCCCAGCGCTCGATCCTGCATGCTTTTCCGCCGACATCGACGCCTGCGACGCTATTCTTTCTCTATTTTGTTTTGGGCACAATTTCGCCCCCTTAAACGTTTAATTTCTGCGGCTATTCGAAGCCTCATCATTTGCCATTCGTGACATTATGACTCACATCAAAACATAAGTGGCTCTGCTCTAATTCATTTTCCATTTCACTTAGATATATCACTAAGAGCAGAGGTCACAGTGGACGGTCCTTCCCGAGTCCCATATTTATTGCCGCGGGTTGTGCAGTTTCTGCTTCCCATGTTATAACTACCTTATTGTCCGTGTACACCTGCTGAAAAAACCCAACCAAATTTGCATCTAAGTTATACTCCTTCAGCTGACCCCAGATTTTTTCCTGGCTCACATTATCACACGCTCCCTTGATGTCCAAAAACGCTAACCATAAACGAGTCTGGTTCTTTATTGCTATTTCAATGCATTGTGTGGTGACGAATAAGTTATCTTCCAGACTTTTACCTCTTCGGAATCCGTTGTGGAGCTCACCCAGTATTTGCATATCTTCAGCCCATTCCTCCTTTCTCCACTTTACTATCTGCATAGCTATTCTGTATATTGTCACGAATGATGAGGTGACAAACAAGGAATAACTGAGGAAACTGAAACGTTTAATGGGGGCGAACTTGTGCCCAAAAATAAGAAAAGGAAAAAAACGATAACAACAGAAGAGAACAGAGCGTCGCGGGCGTCGAAGTCGGCGTAGCAGCAGAGTCGAACGCTTGGGCGAGACTGAGTCCGGCTGGTTACGCGGAGCCCCTTTTGTGCACGCGTGGGCTTCTGGAACATTCGGCCTGGAACATTCGGCGCGCAGAACATTCTAAAGGTCTGTTCACACGGTGCATCTTTTAGGCGCGCAACAGTTTCGCGACACTCAAGTTTCGCGAAATGTGCTCGTTCACACGTACCGCTTCACGTGCAACAACGATGACGTTTAGACTCGCGAAAATAGTTTCGGTGTTGACCATGATGTGGCGCTCCGAATCAGATCGCTATTTATCTGGGGACCTGCTTTGCGCATTTTATGCAGTCAATTCACTTTAATTTTTTTTTCTCACATACTGCACTACTTGGAGCGATCTCGCATGTGCGCAAAGCCGATTGAGGCGGCAACCTGTACTTGCAGGACATGTGCCGGCGCCGAGCCCGTACGCAGCCAATTCATTGCCAAAGCTCCTATCAATGCATTTGGTATTCATAGAAACGCTACGTGCCCAATCTGGTTACTTCTCGGCGGCCATGTCTGCCCCGATTTTACTGTGCACTGTTTCAGAGAGCGCAAATGGTTTCACGTTCGCTTGTAAACATAGCAAACTTGGTTTCAGTTTACTCGATGGTCTCTTATACCCTTGTTACACGGGCGCACTTCAGTCAAAGCTATTGGCGAACGTGCGCTTGAGCATTTTGAGCACCCATCAAAGCAGTGCACACGCGCTCTTCACTTCTTCTGAAATATCTGTCTGAGAGTATAGTGCGGTAACTGTGGTGCCACGTAACAGCAGTTAAAGCTGAGTCAACCACGGTTGAGAATGCCCGTGTAACAGGGGTATTATCCAGCGGTATCGTCACGACAACAACGCTATGAGCACTATTCTAATCTCGCCAACTCCCGCTAATTGTCTTCGTGTATCGCTGGATTTTTTTTTCCGATATGCTACTCACTTTTCCTTCAGTGGTGCTTGACGTGCTTGCGGAAGCGCCGGCAGTATCCACCGTTCGTGGTTTCGGTTTTTTAGGATTTGGCTCGGCTACAACACCGGCAGTGAAGTGGTCTTCTCAAACAGCTCGCTCCCCCCTCAAAGGCCACGTGAGAGCGTTTCTCAGCGGCCATTGGCGGCGCCCTCAGAGTGATTGACAGGACTCGGCAAAGTTTCAGCAAAAGCTCGCTCCAGAAGCGAGGTGTGCGCGCAACTTTTTTTAGATGCGCGCGTCCTTTTCGGACTCGTTCAGACGGCGCAACCATTTCGCGAAACTACATTTCGCGACACTAGATGCGCGAGAAAAATGCATCGTGTGAACAGGCCTTAACCTAGAACGAGCAACACGGTTCTCAAAATTACCAGAAATCTAAATTGGAAGAATAAATAAAAGACGCGGCGCTCCCAGGGATCGAATCCTGGGCTTTCTGCGTGGAAGGCACGCGCGATAACCGTTAGGCCACGAGCGCGCTGCCTACTTAGTCAGTGCGCTCGCGGCATTATTCCCCCCTTTGAAAAAGTGCATCGTCCCGATGCAGCACAAAGGTAAAACACAAATACACAACAAAAAGATAGCAGAGCCGCGAGTCACAGTTCACAGTTCACAGTTCACTCTTTGACGAGAGTCCAAAGTTCTATCGTTCGTAATACGGCTTCAGCCGGACGACGTGCACTACCTCGGGTCGTGGCTGGCGTCTTGCAGATGGGCGCGTTCCGTCGGGTAGAACTGCGTAGTTCAGATCGCCGAGGCGTCGGATGATTTTGTAGGGTCCGAAATAGCATTTGAGAAGCTTCTCGCTGAGCCCGCGGCGCCGTATCGGTGTCCACACCCATACCCGGTCTCCGGGTTGAAAGTGGACGTCCCGGCGGCGAAGGTTATAGCGGCGTGCGTCGACTCGCTGTTTCTCTTGAATCTTGATTCTTGCCAGTTGACGAGCTACCTCCGCGCGTTGAGAGATTAGTTGAGCGTCGTCGATGCCATCGTCGGTTGGCACGTGAAGCAGCATGGCGTCCAGCATTGTGGTAACCGTCCGGCCATGTACCAGTTGGAACGGCGTCATTCCTGTGGTTTCTTGTACCGCTGTGTTGTAGGCAAATGTAACGTACGGCAACACCTCGTCCCACGTCTTGTGCTCCACGTCGACGTACATGGAGATCATGTCGGCGATGGTCTTATTGAGTCGCTCTGTTAGCCCGTTGGTCTGCGGGTGATAAGCGGTGGTTCGTGGATGGCTGGTGTGACTGAGCCGATGTACCTCTTGAGTCAGCTGTGCCAGGAAAGATGACCCTCGATCTGTGATCAGCACTTCAGGTGCGCTGTGTCAAAGGAGAATGGACTCGACGAAAAACTTGGCGACTTCCACCGCTGTTCCCGATGGAAGGGCTTTCGTCTCGGCGTATCGTGTAAGATAATCGGTCGCGACGATAATCCACCGGTTTCCTTGCGTCGATGTTGGGAACGGCCCAAGCAAATCCATTCCGACCTGCTGGAAGGGCGTAGTCGGGGCACATATCGGCTGCAAGAGTCCTGCTGGCTTTGTCGGAGGCTTCCTACGTCGTTGGCACTCATGGCACGACCGTGTGTACAGATGGACGGTTTTCGGGAGTCTTGGCCAGTAGTACTTGTCACGAATCCGGGCGAGCGTCCCGCTGTAGCCAAGGTGTCCAGCCGTCAGGTCGTCGTGGCATGCTTGAAAGATTTCTTCTCACAGGCTGGCAGGCACAACCAGCAGCCACGCGGGGTTGCTGGTTCCGAAGTTCTTCTTGAAGAGCACACCTCGCCGCAGAACGAAGCTTGACAAGTCTCGGGCCAGGACTCGCGGAACGGAACTTCCTTGACCTTTGAGGTGGTCGATCACGGCGTGAAGCTCTAGGTCGTCTCGTTGAAGTGCTCCCATGTCGGTATCTGTAACTGCTCCGAGAAAACGAGCGTCATCGTCGTCGTCGGTGCTGTCAGGAGGAGATTCGATTGGGGCCCTAGACAAGCAGTCGGCGTCATTATGCTTGCGACCAGACTTGTGCACAATGGTTACGTCGAATTCTTGC
This sequence comes from Ixodes persulcatus, assembly GCA_013358835.2. NCBI lineage: Eukaryota > Metazoa > Arthropoda > Arachnida > Ixodida > Ixodidae > Ixodes > Ixodes persulcatus. The sequence continues at coordinate 17,962 of JABSTQ010008493.1, read as the reverse complement.
AGTCGCAGACTCCAGCGAGCGAGGCATCCTGACGGGTCCTTGAGGTTTGCGAGCCAGCAGAGGGCATGGTTGTCTGTGACCACGCGGAACGGGATACCGTACAAGTACGGACGGAACTTGGTTATCGCCCAGACGACAGCAAGACATTCTTTGTCGGTCGTTGAATAATTTTGGTCTGCCGTAGACAGCGCCCGGCTTGCGTAAGCAATTACTCTCTCTGCCCCTTCTTGTCGCTGAACGAGCACCGCACCGAGACCGGTATTGCTGGCGTCCGTGTGTATTTCTGTCTCCGCCGACTGATCAAAATGTCCGAGGATAGGGGGTGACTGCAGCCTTCGCTTGAGTTCGTCGAACGCTTGTTCTTGCTCTTTTTCCCCACTGGAACTGCACGTCGTTCTTCGTCAGATGCGTCAGCGGTGAAGAAATCTGTGCAAAGTCACGCACGAAACGTCTGTAGTAGGCGGACAGCCCAAGGAATCTTCGGACGGCCTTCTTGTCCGATGGCTTGGGGAATTCGGCGACAGCGGACGTCTTTGCAGGATCAGGGCTTACACCCTGAGCACTCACGACGTGGCCCAAGAATTTCAGCTCTCCGTAGGCGAACCGGCACTTCGAAGGCTTGAGTGTGATCCCAGCAGATTTGAAGGCCCGTAGCACGGCTGGTAGTCGTCTGAGGTGCTCGTCGAATTCGGTTGCGAACACGACAACGTCGTGGAGGTAGACGAGACAGCTCTGCCATTTCAAGCCGGAAAGGACGGTGTCCATAACACGCTGGAGTTGCCGGCGCTGTGCACAGCCCGAACGGCATCACTTTAAATTCATACAGTCCGTCCGGTGTGACGAAGGCCGTCTTCTCACGATCTCGTTCGTCGACCTCAATCTGCCAGTACCCGCTCTTCAAGTCCATTGACGAAAAGTATCGGGCGTGGCGCAGCCGGTCCAGGGTGTCGTCGATGCGGGACAGCGGATAGGCGTCCTTCTTTGTTACTGCATTCAGCCGGCGGAAGTCCACGCAGAACCTTAGGGTTCCGTCTTTTTTCTTCTCTAGGACTACTGGGGAAGCCCACGGACTGTTTGAGGGCTGGACGATGTCGTCATCAAGCATTTCCTGAACTTGCTTCTGGATAACTTCCCTTTCTTTTACGGAGACTCCGTACGGTGGCCGATGCACAGGGAGAGCGTCGTCATCAGTGATTATTCGATGTTTCGCAACCGTCTTTTGGCGCACCTTCGACGACGTGGAGAAGCGCTCACTGAACTCGGCGAGGAGGTCACTGAGTTGTCGTCGTTGTGGGGCTGGGAGGGACGGGTCGATGTCGAGCTCTGACGGCGTGGTTCTCTTGTGCTGCGTCGGAGAGGCGTCTTCTGGGATCACGGCGATCGCGGCTGAGTCCGGAATTTCCTCGACGAAGCCCACAGCTGTACCCTTTGTAAGGTGCTGCGACTCTTGCCGGAAGTTGGTGACAAGGGCTACGGTACGCCCGTCCTGGATCTCGGTTACGCCTCTTGCAATGCCAATCCCTCGTCCAACGAGAAGTTGGACGCTTCCTTCCAACAGTGCTACACCGCAGGTGGCTTCTTCGGTCCCGACGGGTACAAAGACACTCGACAGCGGCGGCAGGTTTACATGGCTGGCAAGGACTCGCACTGCAGCTAACGTCGCTTTGGGATTTTCTGCCGATGGGACAGGTTTCCGAAGCGTCAGCTTGTTCTCCGCAAGGTCGATGATGGCGCCGTATTCACACAAGAAGTTCATTCCGAGAATGACGTCCCTCGAACAGACTTGCAGAATGACGAACTTCACAGCGCAGGTTTCGCCGAGGATCTCAACGCGCGCAGTGCACCTGCCGACAGGTGTGATGAGATGTCCACCGGCGGTTCGTATCTGCGGTCCGTCCCACGACGTCGTAACTTTCCGAAGGCGGCGAGAGAGTCTCCCACTCAGAACGGAGTAGTCTGCTCCGGTGTCGACGAGTGCTGTCGCGTCGTGGCCGTCGATGATAACGTTGAGGTTATTCGACACTCTTGCAGAAACGTCGTTTCGGGGCGTTGAGACGTTAAAGTGGGAGTGCTCCGACAATCTTGGAGGATCTTGGCATCGTTCGTCATCGGCAACACCACCTCCCGGCATTGCCGCGCCTAGTTTTCCCGACGGGAGGCGATAGGTGACAGGCTGTCTCGGCGAGATCGACGGAAGGGCGATGGCGAGCGTCGGGGAGACGGTGAGCGGAATCCTCGGGGAGTCGACTCAGGAGATGAAGAGCGGCGGAGGTACTTCTCGATGTCCCGAGGTCGCTCTCCGAGACGTGGTCGAGGGTCGTTGGGTGCAAACCCTCGTAGGCCCAGCTGTCGGTAAGGGCATCGTCGGTAGATATGGTCGGCTTCCCCGCAGTGGTAGCACAACGGGTGTCGGTCGGCCGTCCTCCACACGTCAGACTTCCTTGGCGCAACTTGTTCTGGACGAACGTGCGCTCGATCTTCCTGGCGGGTTGCGCACGAGGCCTCCAAAGATGTCGTCTCTCACCCCGCGCATGAGGACCCGCAGCTTCTTGTCGTCTGTGGCTCGTGGGTCGGCACGGGGGCTCAGGCGGAGGACATCTTCTACGAAGCTTGTGACGCTTTCGTCGGGGCCCTGCGTTCGAATTCGGAGGAGATCTTCTGCCTTCTCCCGTCGGTGTAGGGTGGCGAACGTCCGCTGCAACTCGGCCACACAGATGTCCCACGACGTAAGCGAAGCCTCGTGGTTCTCGAGCCAATGCCTCGCAGTACCCTCCAGCGAAAAGTAGAGGTTCTGGAGGCACTGCTCCGCAGTCCATCCGTTGTGGCGCGCCACACGCTCGTAGTGCTTGATCCAGTCTTCGACATCCTCGTGGATCTCGCCGTGGAAGGGAGTCGGCGTACGGGGAGCGGCGGGCAGGTAGACGACGGCAGGAGCGGCGGGGGTCGGCGACTGGTTGGCCATCGTCGGCCTCGTTGGCTGCTTGGTCCTGGGCGGCAGAAGTCCGAATTCCGGGTGTAGGCCTTGGGTGCGACGACTGAACCGGATCTCGGTAGTGCCTTCGTTGGTTCTTCGTGGGTTTGGCGTCGGACTTGCACTGCGGGCCCTCGGAGGGGTACGCGGCAGGGGCATGCGTTACCCCGCACCTCCACCAAAATGTCACGAATGACCAGGTGATAAACAAGGAATAACTGAGGAAACTGAAACGTTTAATGGGGGCGAACTTGTGCCCAAAAATAAGAAAAGGAAAAAACGATAACAACAGAAGAGAACAGAGCGTCGCGGGCGTCGAAGTCGGCGTAGCAACAGAGTCGAACGCTTGGGCGAGACTGAGTCCGGCTGGTTACGCGGAGCCCCTTTTGTGCACGCGTCGGCCTGGAACATTCGGCGCGCAGAACATTCTAACCTAGAAAGAGCAACACGGTTCTCGAAATTACCAGAAATCTAAATTGGAAGAATAAATAAAAGACGCGGCGCTCCCAGGGATCGAACCCTGGGCTTTCTGCGTGGAAGGCACGCGCAATAACCGTTAGGCCACGAGCGCGCTGCCTACTTAGTCAGTGCGCTCGCGGCAATATAACTAAAGTTACCGTTATTGGGCAATGTGCCTTAACGTTGTCTTTGTTTCCTCTGCCTTTATATATTAGTTTAAGTTTACTTAGTTTCCAATCATTGGGTACCTCTCCTCCCATAATTATTTGATTAATCACATGCCGTAACTTCAATTGGATTGTTTTTCCTAGTGTCTTAATGAGTTTCATGGGTATTTCGTCTGGGCCTGTCGCTGTACCTGCTGAAACCTTACTTTCTGCCTTAGCCCAGTCTCTTCTGGTCGTCTCCTTTGTTACACAATTCTGCTCCTCCTGTTCACTGCTGCTGTCAATGCTATTTACTGCCCCCCTCTGTTCAAACTGGGATAAAGCCTCTTCAATTGTCCGCCTAATATACTCCCGTGCCCCTTCCCCCTCTAGTCTTTTCCCCGTCTGTGTGGTCAGTATGTGTTGGAAACCCTCTGTCTTTCTCCCCTGCGTTTAATGTGCTCCCAAAACCTTTTTGCCACATTCCTATCTTTTTTTAAAATTATTTCCAACATCCACTGCACTCCTGCACTTTTAATTTTGGCCTGTATTAAAGCTGATGCTTCCCTTTTTGGCTCTTGGAAGTTCTCCCATTTTGATGCTACTTCAGCTGGCAGGGCTCCTCTTTTCTTTGCCCACCTATGCTCCCTTGAAGCCTCTTGGCGCCGCAATATGGCTGCTTTAACCTCCTTATTCCACCAGCTTTTTGGTTCGTGTCTTTTCTTTGCTTTCCTCTTTGTTTAATTCCATGCTTCCCTATTTTTTTTAAAGATTCCTATTAAATCATTATACGCCCATTCTTTTTTCCAACCTAGACATTGTACGTTTATCAGCGTCCATAAGCGCGGTTGAGGGACAGTAGATAGTTCCTCCATCGCTTCCCTGAAGAAGGTTGAGCCTCTGGAAGTTCGCCTACGCTAACACGCCGCAGGGATTGGAATGTAGTGGGTAGAAATCTGGGCAAACCATTTTGAAGCCAATGCCGACCTCCTCGAACACAATCGTTTTTTTTTTTTTTGAAGCTATGTCACTGCCCAATTGGTTTTGCTATATTTTTCAAGAGTGGTGTCCCTGCAGGTCGCTGCATTAGTGAATAGTTATTTCGGTTCCACTGAAGCACATATATGAGCCCTCGCCATTAGCTGGGCAAATAGCTGTAGTGCACGCGCTGAATCCATGTTGGACTTAGAGTGTAAACAGCATGACACATTTTTGCCTTTGGTGATAATACCAAAGTACTATCAAATACCGTAGAGACTAATACAGGAAACTCCGGTGTAAAATGGGAGACGGAAGTAGAAAGCGATCCTGGCGGTATGGAGTGGACAACTCGCCACTTTCCCCGGAAATGAACCAAGTGGGTGCGACTCACTAGAGAAATTGATAGTCTATGCAATATTCCCTTTTTTTGATGGAGCATAGGGAGCATAAGCTCGTGATATTGGACCTCTTGGTATTTTGATGTCAAAATGCAGTGTGTTGTAAGACCAGTCAGAATTTGTAGATCAATTTTGTACAATCTAAATAATAATTAACCTTTTCTGAGCTTGTTGATTTATTTGTTTTATTCCTACCGAAACATGTCTTATCAGATATCCTTGGCACCAAGTGACCATAATTGGCACTAGGCATCAATTTTTAATGAGATCGGCTTGAAATGACTCTAAGTGACTAGAAGTGATTAATATTGATATTATGTGAATTATGTGATTTTTTGTTTGATTTACACTTATGAACGGCTTCAATAGCTTTTGTTGGCTATTAGCATCTTTTTTGACCAGATTGATCTTAAATGGCTGCCAATACCAATTGATGAGATAATTGACAATTATCTATTTCGGCGTTGGTGAATGCATATGGCTTCAACTGGTTACTATTGGCTATCAGCCTCCACTTTTATATATATTTGCTAGATATCGGTACAAATATTAATAATGAGTAATTAAAACTGAGCTATTTCTCATTATAAACTGTAATGACTTCAGGTGGCTATTGTTGGCTATTAGAATATATTTTTGACCAGATTGGTTCAATGCCTACTAATGGCTGTTAGTCAGTATAATAGCAATTATCTGCTGTCTGAGTGTTTATGAATGAGAATGAGTTCAAGTGGCTATTATCGGCTATAAGCATCTATTTTCGAATAGATTGGCTGCAAATGGCTACAAACCGCTATTAGTAGGTAACTATTGCTTGAGCAATTTTTATATTTATGAAATGGAATGGCTTCAAGTGGATAATGTTGGCTATTTGTATTTATATTTGACCAGTTTGAATTGAAATGGCTGCTGATGGATATTGATGAGATCATTTAACAATTATATGCTATTTCTGTGCTTAAAATGAGAATGGCTTCAAGCGGCTATTAGTGGCTTATGCATCAAATTTCAGATAAATTTGATTGAAATGGCTACAAATGGCTATTAGTGACTAGTGTTGATATGTATGGGCGTTTTAGTGTTTACTAACTGGAATGACTTTAAGTGGCTATTGTTGGCTATTATCATCTATTTCTGACCAGATTGGCTTCAAATGGCAAGCAATGTCTATTAGTGAGTATAATTGAAAATTATGAGCTATTTCAGTGTTGAATTAAAATGGCCACAAGTGGCTATTACTGGCTATAAGCATTTAGATTGGCTTAAAATTGCTACAAATGGCTAGTAGTGACTAGTGTTGATATTTATAAGCAGGTTTTATGTTTGCTAACTGGAATGGCTTTTAGTGGCTATTGTTGGCTATTCGCATCTATTTCTGGCCAGATTCACCTCAAATGGCTTGCAATGGTTATTAGCGAGTATAATTGACATTTCTGTGCTATTTCAGTGTTTTGGATGAAAGTGGGTATGTAGGGTTCTGGTATGGTCAGACCACCAAATGAGGCATCGGGACACACTATCGATATATCAAAAGAAAGTATATTAAAAGAAAACTAGCCCAACTAATTACAAATGTACAGTTGCAATAAAGATGTTCATCTCACAATCAGTCCCGTTGATGGTAGGTTTGAAGTTGACCTCAGCCTTCGGGTTCTTGGTCGATTGTCGAAGATCGTCACTTCCGGACCTGGTCAGTTCACCGTCAAAGTTCGTCGCTTCGGGAATTGGTCAGCTCACCCTCGAAGTCCGTCGCTTCGGGCATTGGTCAGCTCACCGTCGAAGGCCGTTGCTTCGGGAATTGGTCAGCTCACCCTCGAAGTCCGTCGCTTCGGGAATTGGTCAGCTCACCCTCGAAGTCCGTCGCTTCTGGAATTGGTCAGCTCACCGTCGAAACTGTGGTTCAGCCCGCCGGTGCCTGCTCGGAGCATCGCCGAGCCCAGCCGGTCGCTTGTTCGGATCGCAGCCGAATAGTGCTTGCCGCGAGCTCTTCCAGCCCGAGCCTTGCCACTCTTCTTCCACCTCTTCTTCAACAGCTCACAGCATGACAGGGCACAAGTGGCTATGACTGGCTATAAGCATTTAGATTAGCTTAAAATTGCTACAAATGACTAGTAGTGACTATACTCTGTTTCACCTTATGCTGTACCGCAGGAAAGGCTATAAGCGCGAGCTCCTTGCTCTGGGGCAGATCTCGGCGACACAAGTTCTCGTGCAGTAAGGGCAGCTGTCAACGCTATGAGCTCGCGCTTCCAACCTTCGCTGCGGTACAACATAAGGTGAAACGGAGTATAGTGTTGATATTTAAGAGCAGGTTTTATGTTTGCTAACTGGAATGACTTTTAGTGGCTATTGTTGGCTATTCGCATCTATTTCTGGCCAGATTCACCTCAAATGGCTAGCAATGGCTATTCGCGCGTATAATTGACAATTCTGTGCTATTTCACTGTTTATGGACGAAACTGGCTACAAGTGGCTATTATTGACTTTAAGCATTTATTTTTTATTAAATTGGCTTGAAATAGCTACAAATGGCTATTAGTGGCTAGTCTTGATAGTTATGAGCAATTTTAGTGTTTACTAACCAGACTGGCTTTTAGTAGCTGTTGTTGGCTATTATCATTCATTTTTGACCAGATTGGCTTCAATGGGCTAGCGATGGCTATAGCAAGTATAATTGTAGATATTCACGAATAGCTATTCATAGCCATTCAATGGATATTCACGAATAGCCATTCATAGCCATTCGAAACCAATCTGCTAAAAAATTGATGATAATAACCAAAAATAGTCACTTGAAGCCATTACAGTTTGTAGACAAAGAAATAGCTGCTAATTATAAATACTAGTCACTTATAGCCACTTGTAGCCAATTCAATCAAACCAGAACTGGAACAGATGCCTATAGCCCATAATAACCAATCCAAGCAAACCCTGTCAAGGATAGGTGTATATATCCAGTAAATATCCATTATAAAAATATCCAGTTGAAGTCATTCAAATCTATACATGCTCCAATTGCATGAATTGTAAATAATAGTTGCTGAGAGCCATGTATAGCCATTTCAAGCCAATCTAATAAAATAGATGCTATAGCCAATAAAAGCCATTTGAAGTTATTTTGAACCATAAACACCGAAATAGCATAGAATTGTCAACTTTGTTCACGAATAGCCATTCGTAGCCATTTGAAGCCAGTCTGGTAAAAAATAGATGGTAATAGCCAAAACTAGCCACATGAAGTCATTTCAGTTTGTAGACAAAGAAATAGCTGCTAATTATAATAACTAGTCACTTTAAGCCATTTGTAGCCAATTCAAGCCATCCAGGTCCGGAACAGATGAATATAGCCAATGATAGCCAATCCAAGCCTACCAAGTCAAGAATCGATGCCTATAGCCAATAATATCCAGTTGAAGTCATTCAAATCTATACACTCCAATTGCATAAATTACCAATAATAGTCGCTGATAGACATGTATAGCCATTTCAAGCCAATTTGGCCAAGAACTGCTCATAGCCAATAATAGTAGACACTTGAATCCATTCATATTCAAAACATCATGAATACTATGTCACTAATTGTCACTAATGTTCATTCTGAAGCGATTTAAGGTGATATTGTTAAGATGATATGCTATTGCCAACAATAGCCACTTGAGGCCATTTTCATTCATAAGTATGGAATAGCAGAATATTGCGACCAATAAGCAATAATAGCCATTTTTTGGCAATTCGAGCCAACCAGGTCAATAACAGATGCCTATAGCCAATAATGACCATTGGAAGCCAACTCAGCCTGCATAAAATCAAATAAGTCAAAATGGTGACTGATCGTCATTGATAGTCCTAGAAGTCATTTGGATCCCAAATCTGCCATATAATTTATAAACATGACAATATAGCCAATAATAGCCATATGAAGCCAAATCAGTCTGCACACAATCAGGTAAGTCGAAATAGTGACTAATAGCCATTGATAGTCACTAGAAGTCATTTGGACCCCGAATCTGCCATGTAAATAAAAGTATGATTGTATAGCCAACAGTAGCCATTGGAAGCCAACTCAGCCCGCACATAATCAAATAACTCGAAATTGTGACCAATAGTCATTAATAGTCAGTATAAGTCATTTGAACTCCGAATCTGCCATATAATTTATAAATATGATCATATAGCCAATAATAGCCATATGAAGCCAACTCAGTCTTCACACAATCAAGTAACTCGAAATAGGGACTGATAATCATGGACAGTCCCTAGAAGTCATTTGGATTCCAAATCTACCATATAATTATAAATATTATTGTATAGCCAATAATAGCCATTGGAAGCCAACTCAGCCTGCATAAAATCAAATAAGTAAAAAAAGTGACTGATAGTGATTGATAGTCAAAGAAGTCATTTGGACCCCAAATCTGCCATATAATTTATAAACATGATCATATGGCCAATAATAGCCATATGAAGCCAAATCAGTCTGCACACAATCAGATAAGTCGAAATAGTGACTAATAGCCATTGATAGTCCCTAGAAGTCATTTGAACCACGAGTCTGCCATATAATCCAGAAATAGGATCAAATAGCCAGCAGTAGCCATTTGAAGCCAACTCAGCCCGCACACAATCAAATAACTCAAAATTGTGACCAATAGTCATTAATAGTCAGTAGAAGTCATTTGAACTCCGAATCTGCCATAAAATTTATAAATATGATCATATAGCCAATAATAGCCATAAGAAGCCAACTCAGTCTTCACACAATCAAATAACTTGAAATAGGGACTGAATATCATGGACAGTCACTAGAAGTCCTTTGGACCCCGAATGTGCCATATAATTATAAATATGAATGTATAGCCAATAGTAGCCATTGGAAGCCAACTCAGCCTGCACACAACAAATAAGTCGAAATAGTGACTGATAGTGATTGATAGTCACGAAAGTCATTTGGACCCCAAATCCGCCATGTAATTTATAAACTTGATAATATAGCCAATAATAGCCATATTGACGCGCGCGCAGCTGGCCAAGCAGGCAGCGCGCGCGCGTGGCCTAACGGTTATCGTACCTGGATTCGTCGTTTGGTTCTCGAAGCGAACGGACGTCTCGATATGAGCTCCGTCGGAGCGGTAACAACGGCTACTGATAGCCGCGGATCTGCTGTGTCATCGAACGAAGGCTACAGGATCGTTCTGCCTCCCCTGCCCACGGGCGTTCACGCCCTCAATTCAGTCTTCCTACACGCGGACATAACAGCTCGGCCTTACCGCATCCAGGATTTTAAGAAAGGACTCGAGAAAGCCGGGGTGCTGGGCGAAATCGACGCGTTTGGTTCATACCAAATGAACCATGTGTGGATGGTGACCCTGAAGACGTCGTTGGCCAAGCAAAAGCTGGTGAGCGCCGCAACCTTGGAAGTCAAAGGAAAGCGCTGCGTCGTCATTGACCCGGAGAAATCTGAGGTGAGGCTGAAGCTGCACTGGTTGCCCTTCCACCTGCCTGACGACGTTGTGAAAAAGAACCTGGAACCGTACGGCAAGGTGGAGGACGTCGGCAGAGAAGCCTGGCGCGTCGAGGGTTTCGAGGGCGTGCAGTCGACAACAAGAGTCGTGAGGCTGACCCTAAAGGAAGGCGTCACGCTCGAGAAGCTGCCGCACCAACTCCGGCTCCCAGGATGCACGGCCCTGGTGCTGGCCCCGGGTAGAGCCCCGCTCTGCCTTAGGTGCCGTCGAACCGGCCACATCCGTAGAGAGTGCCGTGTGCCACGATGCGACAGCTGCCGGCGCTTCGGCCACCTACGCGACGACTGCAGGAAGACCTACGCAGACGTGACCAACGGCGGCACCGCGGACGACACCTCAGAGCTCATCATGGACCAAGATGAAGCTGAGGAGGCGGCAGGAGGAAGAATGGAGGGCGGGCAACCTCAGGGGCGGGCGGAGACCCCAGCAGACACCCCACCAACCAAGGTCTCGGCCACGGTGGAGCTTCCAGCAGGCGATAGGGACGTCCCCGAGCCAGTGGACAACGACGTCGCACGGGGTCCGGCCCTTCAGGGAGACGACTGTGAGCACGACTACGCCCTCCGCAGGCCGACCCTGGCTGCCAGCCAAGGGCAAGACGACCCGGAGGACGGCGAGATGGACGCTATGAGCGGTTCTGCCAAGCGTCCTCTAGAACCAACACCGACTCAGGACCCGGGTCAACCTGGAAACCTGTTGGAGTCAGCGCTCCACAGGTGGCAGACGGGGACATTCAAGAAAGGCCGGCGCCACGCCGCCGCTCAGGGACCACCGGAGGGCCACGCGTCAAAGGTCCCGCAGTGAAGAAACTGTAACCACTGAACCTGAGCCATACTGTTTAGGTGGATGTCAAGTAAGAGTGTTGTATTTTCGTAGTCATATAGCGATCTGACTTAAGCGGTTTTTTTATTGTAGCCTCGCCGTCTGTCTGTAGTAGCACCGCAATGGCTCTTAGATTCGCCACTTTAAACGTCCGAGGGTTGTCCTCGTCGAAAAAGCAATACCAGCTGCAACGACTAGTAGAAGACGAGCAACCGGACTTTTTTGCGGTACAAGAAACCAAGATGCAGACAGACGATAACATCGAGAGAGCGCTCAATCCTTATCTCGGGAGATACGAAATAGCTGTAAGTCATGCTGTGGGGCGGTCAGGGGGGTGTTTTCTCTTTTTAAAGAAGACCGTGAACTGTGAAAGTGTGCAGGTAGTTATTGACGAGTGTGGGCGTTTTATTTCTTGTGATTTTGTGCTGTCAGGAGTGCAGTGGCGAGTCATTTGCGTCTATGCACCCAACAACGTGAGAGATAGGGAAATTTTTTTTCAGTTTTTGCGTAATTACGTGGAGTGTGACAAGGCTGTTGTTTTGATGGGGGACTTTAACTGTGTATGTGAAGAGAGGGATAGGTCTGCGCTGACACCGTACAGTGACAGCAGTGCAAGCATTTTAAAAAGAATTGTTGAGGAGTGTGCGCTCGAGGATGTGGGATCCATATACGCTGGAAGGGAGGGAGTTAGTTTTACTCACTTTCAAAATACTTCGCACGCCCGACTAGACCGCATCTACGTTTCAGCAGACGCACTTAGACAAGCGCATAGGTACCGTGTGCGGCCAATCTTCTTTACTGATCATTGCCTTGTAAGTGTTCAGATTGGAAGGAAAGAAAGTAAAAATCAATTTAACTGGAACCTTTGGAAATTAAACCGGTCGCTTTTAAATGACGAACCTTTTGTTGCTACAGTTAGCGAACTCTTGCGGGCTATCACCGAAAAAAGACCTTCTATAAGCGAGGCTTGGGAAGAGTTTAAGCGAGACGTAAAGTTAGCTGCGATTGAAAGGGCAAGCAATATCAGATTTCAGAGTCGAGCCCGCGAAAGACAGTTGAGACGAGACCTGGAGGCACTCTGTCAAGTGGAGTGTGAAAGACCCGGCTCAAGTAGCGAGGACATTCGAAATGTTAAACTAGAGCTTGAAAAAATGTACCTAGAGAGATATAAAGGGGCAGTCGTCCGCGCTCGCGCGGAGAAGTTTTTGCTGGGGGAGATGCCAACGAAACGAGCTCTGGCTGAAGAAAAGAAGTACGCCTTGACACGAGAGATTAAGGAAATAGAGTATAAAGGGAAAGCCAGTAAGGACAGAAATATAATCGAAGAGGCTTTTGTTGAGCACTTCGAACAACTTTTCGGGGAAAAACCGACCCCAGTAGGATTTTCTAAATTTAATGAGTTCTTGTCAGTTATGCCGAAACTGGATGAGGAAGTAAAAATTTGGCTCGAGGGGGAGATCACCCTAGGAGAAATTCGGCGAGCCATAGATTCGCTAGCGAGGCAGAAAACTCCCGGACCTGATGGGCTTTGTGCCGAATTTTATCAGACCTTTAAAGAAGCCATTAGCCCAGTACTGTTAAGCGTATTTAACGAATCATATGAAAACCACTGTTTACCCCTGTCATTTGCGGAAGCCCATACTGTCTTGATCCCGAAGTCGGAAGATAAAGTTAAAAAGCTTAGCGTCACGGGGTATAGGCCCATTACGTTATGTAATATAGATTATAAAATCTTCACGAAAATCATAACGCGCAGGCTTCAGAGTGTTATTGGAACGCTCATCGGGGATCATCAGACATGTGGGATAAAAGGAAGGTCTATTCAAACTAATATTCATGTAGCGAGAAGTATTTTTGAAACTGTGGGTAGGGGTAGAGTAGCAATGGTTCAATTAGATTTGGAGAAAGCTTTTGACAAAGTCAGGCACGATGTCGTAAAGAGTATTTTAGCGTTTGTTAATGCAGGTGAACTAATTCAAAAGGGAGTGGAAATGGCGTACAAGGGCTGCACCACCAGGCTTGTTATAAATAATAATGTTTCTAAGAAAATCCCGGTACTTTCATCCGTCAGACAGGGCTGTCCCCTTTCGCCTTTATTGTTTGCCTTGTATCTGGAACCTTTTTGTCTGAGTGTAATCGCTAACAGGAATATCCGAGGGTTTCCTTTAAATAGCGTCGAGGTTAAAGTCTCAGCGTACGCTGATGATGTTGCCGTTTTTTGTACTGACGAAGAGAGCGTCATGGAAATTGTTATGCTCACCAAAGAATTTTGTAACGCTACGGGAGCCGCGGTGAACTGGGGGAAATGTTGCGGAGTGTGGCATGGCAGGTGGGACTTAAAGCCTCGATATTTTGCAGGCATTAATTGGGAAGAAGCACCATGTAAGTACCTTGGGGTGCCCTTGGAGTACTACAAGGGTACCACGGGGTACTGGACGGGAGTGGCAAAAGACTTAAAGGTGAAAGCAGACACCTGGGTTAATCGAAACCTGTCAATATTTGCGCGTGCCACAGTCTGCAATATTTTTTTGATAGCCAAACTATGGTATATTATGCAAGTTTTAACATGTTCTAGGATGAACATCCAGAAATTTCACAGGGTGTTCGCCACTTTCATCTGGAAGTCCGGATGGGAGAGGATGAAGAGGGATAACCTTTTCCGAAGCGTCAAGTCAGGCGGTCTTGGCCTCTCGCACCTTTTCGTCCGGAAGCTCGTGTCGCGCTTCTTCTTCTTGCGCGATCAGAACCATCCATTTTTGCGCACCATAATCCAGATGAGACTGGCGAACGCCCTGACCACAATGTTGGTTACAAGCAAATGCACCGAACCCGCTGGCCTTTCAGGGTTTTTAAAAGAGGTCCAAGATGCAGTGTTATTTTTACAAGCCCGGTTTTCCATGGAATACCTTGGCGAAGTCACGAAAAAGAAACTACGGCAGGATCTGATTGAGATACTTTTTCCTGCTCCATTGTACCGCTCACTGTATAGCCAGTGTCCCGGACAAGACGTGCTCCGTCGGGTGAAACGGATGTGCGTCCCACCGGCAGTCAAGTCCTTTTTCTTTAAGTTACACAGCGAGACATTGCCTGTCAAACCCTGGCTCAGAGACAGAGGTATTTTCGTCCCGTGGTCCGTGGATTGCCTCCTGTGTAAGACACCGGAAACTATCGACCATGTCTTTATTTACTGTTGGGACGCTGTGTTTTTTTGGGACATCCTACAAAGGACATTGAAAAAAGATTTTTTGTTGTCCCCGGCGACTATTCGATACTTGCCGGTTGAAGAGAGTGAGTCGGTGCCTTACGACCTTTTCATTGTCATTGGCTTGTTTTGTATATGGAAAACCAGAATGGAATTCCGGCATGCTGACCCCGGGATTAAATCGGTGCATAAACATTTCATCGAGGTTGTCAGCGAGGTCCAGACGGTGTACTGTAGGACCCCAGAGTCTGCGCCAGAGTGGGCTCACCTGTTTAATGAGATCAAAAATATGAAGGAACTATAGTTGCCCACAAGTGGTTGGGCAAAAAGTGTATTTTATGACATAGCACCTTGTGCTGCAATTTGGATTCAATAAAGAAAAAAAAAAAAAAAAAAAAAAAAAAAAGTTATCGTACCTGCCTCCCACGCGAAAAGCCATGGTTCGATTCCTGGGAGCGACGTGTCTTTTGTTCATCCCTGCATTTTAGTGTTCAGGCAAATTCGAGAATCGTGGTGCTTGTTCGAGGAGCGAATGTTCTACGCGTCGAACTTTCCTGCGCCGATTATTCCAGAAGCTCACGCGTGCACATAATGGGCTTCGTGTAGTGAGCCTCAGTCAGTCTCGCCCCAGCGTTCGACTCTGCTCTTACGCCGACTTCGACGCTCGCGACGCTCTGCTTTGTTCTGTTTCTTTCTTTCTTTTATTTTTGGGCACAATAAGTTCGCCCCATTAAACGTTTCAGTTTCTTCAGTTATCATCGCCTCATCCATTGTCATTCGGGCCATTTTGGTGGAGGTGCGGGGTACTGCATTCTATGCCCGTTGAGCGTACCCCTCCAAAGACATCCCGGCCAACCGACGTGCCCAGCCCCGGAAGGATACCCTTCGCCGAAGACATCGAAGCCCGAAGAAGCCGTCGTATCAGAGGTCAGTCCTCTGAATTGGGTCTGCTGCCGGACAAGCCCAAGAAGAAGAAGACGACAATGGCCAACCAGTCGCAGACCCCGGCCGCCGCCGTCGTTTACCTGCCCGTCGCTCCTCGCACTCCGGCGCCCTTTCACGGCGAAGTCCATGAGGACGTAGAAGATTGGCTGCAACATTACGAACGAGTGGCCCGCCATAACGGATGGACACCGGAGCAGTGCCTTCAAAACGTTTACTTCGTTTTGGAGGCCACAGCACGGAATGGACCTCTTCGCGAATATGTGCTGCCACCTAGACACGCGAATCGGTTCGAGACTAGGTGACTGGAAAACAACGCGCGCCCAAGGCCTCTCCCACCCGTTCCACACCTAAAACGTCAGCTACATCCTGTTCACCCATTGAGGCGATGTGACCTAGATACGGCTCCCCCAAGCTCACCTTTGTCCCCATCGTGCGTAATCTTCCGCCCCGAGGTCGACACAACGAAACCGCTCAAAGGCGAGAAATGCAAGATGGCGGATTGTTTGGAACTAGATACTCTCGAACCCAGGCGCATGAAATACTCCGCGCATGCGCACCGCGTATTTCTACAAAAGGTCCATTGGTTCGAAAACCATGAAGCGTCAATCACCTCCTGGGAGCAACTGAAGGCCCCCTTACAGAAATGTCATATATGACCAAGATATATTTGATATAGGGCCGTATATGGGCATATAAGTAGACATATAAGGTTATATATTGCCATACAAGGGCTGAAATCATGGCAGATATGGTAAGGTGACACCATATATGACGCAATATATTGCCAGATAAAGTCATATATGGTGCCACTGGCTGTCATATATAACTGTATAGGATGCCTGATACTCCTGTATATGGCGCTATATGGTGCCAGTCAACATGTAGATGCAGGTAGCACTCCGCGTCGGCCGGTATCGGGACTACGCCGGCCCGCCCATGGTAACAGGATGGCAGCGCCTGGCCATGGGCGCCGGGAAGCTACCGGCCCCGGCCGGCGTCGGGGTTTCGTCTTGCTCACTGGCCAGTCCAGCCGTAGAAGTTACAGTGACTGGCCGGCATCGGGTTTTTGCTGTCTTTGCTGGCTAGTCTTTCCATGGAGGTTCCAGTAACTGCCGGCATCGGTATTTTGCTGTCTTTGATGGCCAGTATTTATGGATGTTCAGTAACTAGCCGGCATCGGCATTTTGCTGTCTTTGATGGCCAGTATTTACATGGAAGTTCAGTAACTGCCCGGCATCGGTATTTTGCTGTCTTTTATGGCCAGTATTAACATGGAAGTTCAGTAACTGCCCGGCATCGGTATTTTGCTGTCTTTGATGGCCAGTATTACATGGAAGTTCAGTGACTGGCCGGCATCGTCGCTTTGCTGTTCGCAGGCTGGCGAGCCCCGGGAACTTCCGTTACTGACCGGCATCGTTTTATTTTTTTGCCTTTTTCACTATGCAGTCAATTCATTGAAATTCCGACGAACTGCGGCAATTCATGAATATTGAGTGGAAATGTTTGCGTTGATCAATCCTTCGTAAATGACTGCCGACGCTGGCGTATTTGATCCCACCATGGCAAGGCTGACGTGTTTTATAGCGAAAACGCGAGAAAAACAATGCAGTGAGGAAAATTTGCAGTCCAGGATTTGAGAATCTGACCCCCTACGCCATGAAAATTAAGTTTTACAACGCCGAACGATACTTTTTTCAGGAAGTTAGTTTATTTTGATGCACTATACTTAAGGTCCGGCGTTATACGCACGTGTTTGGCTCTGATAAAAAAAATAAAAACGGTATAGCGGAGCCTCGAATGAAAAAAAAAGAAAAGACGTGGCATGATTGAGCACGCGCTTTGAGTTACAAAAAACAATAATAAACATTACTTTCCAGAAACTAGAAAAGTAAGAGATGTGTTTATTGCTTATGACGCCACGAGAGGTACATAACTCTCCTGAGAGATCATTTTATTGGTCATTTTAAACTAGTGTGAAAATATGCTATTTCAGGCAGGAATCGACGGTTTTATGTGGTAGTTACGATCATCTAAGAGAAATATTTTAAATGTTCACATAGCCAAACGATATCTGTCTCTTAATAGCGTATATGTTATACGACATACCGTACCAGAGGAACGCGAATATAAAAACTTTTTTTCTTTACTCAAAAAAGCGAGAAACACCAATGCATCGTGGGATGTTCACACTGCTGGCTTTGTGAATGTGACCCTTGACGCAACGAAAATAAATGTTACAATGCCGAACGATACCATTTCTGAAATCTAGTTTAATTATCCGGCGCTGTACTTGAATCTCAGGAATAAAAAAAGTGTTTAGGCCTATAATAAGTAAAACTGCGGTGCACAACCTGTATAGGTAAGACCACGCGGCACGCGGGGGATAGCGCTGATCTACCAGAACAAAATTAAATACTACTTTCCGGAAGTCAGAAAATTAAGAGATGTGCTTAGTACGTAGCGCGCTATGAGCTCAACTAAACTACTGCCTTAGAATGGCGGTATTTTTGTTTCAT
>JABSTQ010008492.1:0-21161 GCA_013358835.2 Ixodes persulcatus | reverse complement strand
ATTAATTAGCCGACTGATCATTACGATTAGCCCCCTATAATGTGTCCCCCTGCCGTATAACCTCACCTCCACAGCGGCATAAGTGTACTTTCACGGCTTTTTTTAAACAGTCTGTTAAACTTAAAAAAAGACCCTGTATATATATATATAAAACAGCGACGGTGTTCTTGTTACTTTATAGACTGTTGATACTTCATTTTATTATTCTTCAAATCATTCACACTGAATAACACGTAAAAAATATACAGTATTAAAAAAAAAAACAAACAGAACGTACCACCCGTTTGTATTTTAAAATTTGTTTAACAGAAAATCGAGGCACCGCTGCGTACAAGATCCAGATATAGATTTTCTGGTTTCGTTAATAATACTACTACGACATAGATTCTCACAGTTGTGTAAGCAGTACATGTTTCGTGGCTATGTTCCTGGTGATCAAACATATTCCACACACAAAAAGATTGCGAAGCAACATGTATGGGTAGTGTAAACGACGACAATGTTTGTCAACCTTATAATTTCGACACTCAATTTCACTTTGTCCGGTTCTTTTTCGAGTCTATAAAACAAAGAACTGAACATCCGTTTAAATTTTTGCCCCAAAAATATATTTTTATGTTGCTGTTATTTTCGCACACGCACATCCAGGCATGAAAAACTAGCGAAGAAACAAATGTCATCCGCACAGTGTTAGACATGACGGAGCTTTTATCCCGCTGGAGTTGGTCAGTGGTGCTCTTTTGGACAGTTGGAGTCCGTTCTCTGTAGGTTCGTCTGCTCCAGCTTAAGAGAGTGGTGGGTAGAGTTGTTCCCTTTAACCAGAGCTTTGATGGTATACGTCCGGTGTCCAGCTCTCCTTCAGTCCCCCACTTTTCGAGCTTGTTCCTTGTCTTCTTTTATTTGTTTTTTCGGCCACATTATTACCCACTTCTACGAAACTTATAAAAATACAAAGTATGTCCATGTAGAAGGACTAAAATAAATTAGTTTGTATTATGCATGTATGGTCCTTCGAGTGGTGGCTTCAGACCATATAATAATAAGATTTAGTTTAGAATTAAAGGAGATGAGTCGGAATCACCCATAAATTGCAGTACGATAAATCACATCGTCAATTATTATCTACCCTTTCTTTCGCACCTAGACTTTTTTAACAATATAAATACTCTGTGTTAGAAAATGTTTAGGTATTTTAACAAAAAATAATTTGAAGTAAACAGTCATTTAGGGGAATCGCTTGAACTGCCCATTTTGAGTTCATTGTTTCAAGCTACCCATGTTCATTTGCACCCTTTCCTTCTATCTATGGCCTTCCCTTATCAGCCTCCGTCTACTCAGTTTTTTGTTTACCCAGTTTGTCCAAGACTGAACAGAAATATTTTTGTTCAACAAAGAGTACGTCGAGTGAAGGACGATATCATAAGTATAGCTTCTTAGGTTCGTCCACTTAGAGAGGACCCACTCTAGTTCTCATTTGGAAAAACAGTGTTTAGTCATACGATTTTAACTAATGACATGCATATCATCATATGATAAATAAATGAAAAAAGACTGACCTACACTCGAGGAAAGTTATTTGCACAATAATCATGGCATCAATAATGTTTAAAAAAGATACCGGATAGGATGTGTTTTGGTTCGGTTGTTTTGTGACATGAATATAGAAATACGACACACAATCTCAGTGAGTATTCTCTTAAATGTTGTAAGTGTTCTAATTGACTGAACAGCATTATGCAGCTGATATACTTTCATTGTGCTTCTCCTTATTTTCTGTAGCAACATACCAACATGAGGACGATTGGCTGTAATAAACATTGGAAGCTATAAATCCCTCAAGACATCAACATTTTTTTAGAAATTGTTTGCACTTCAAAGCAAGGGTGCCATTATCGGACGGACATCCCACCAAGCATAAAAAAATTATCTATCCAATCTCTTGTTGTCAATTAAACTGTGTATGACAAGCCGATTACTTCTGATGTCATTATATATAGGGTAGCCACAAGCAAGAGTCAGATATTATTGGAAAAAAGTCGCATCATTCGCTGTACTCTCGTCCTAGGTAGTATATACCAGTGAGAGTGTGATTTATAAATGTCTGACCACGATATTTTTACTACATAACACTTGCCCACATTCGGTAGACAGTTTTTCTCTTCCACACAATAAAATGTACTCATACTTCTGCATCCGCGTGATTACTTGTGCTTACCTAAAATTCCACGCACGACGAACGGCTGGTGATGCCAAACCTTAGACGCGCATGATCGAAAACTTCTGCTTGAAACCTCTATTCATCACGAGTTTAATGAAAGTACAGCGCGTGTGTACACAATATGGTGATAGTCAATCATGATGTTTAAGTTAACTTTTGCCGGTTCTGATATTAGCCTGTGTGAGATAGCATTACTTTAACGACTATACCGTGGTGTAAAGATTAAATGACGTGAAATTGTTACACTAGCACGACTGAGATTCAAGTTGTGGGGTTCTTTATGGAGACCGCTCTACTAGTATTCGCTGCCATCCGATCGGTATTCGCTTCGCTCGTCAGCCAGGGAGTGACGTAACACAACGAGAAGACAGCGAATGGGTTTACTGCACCTCCCGGTTGCCCATCGTCGAGAGCCGACAGTCCGGGCCCACCGACCCTTGTTGTCGACCGTCGATCAGAGCTCGCAGTCGGAGTCCGTGTTCAGGCCTGCGGATCGCCCTTCCCACGCCAGCGCTGCGTAGGCTGGCTGTCCCGGTCTATCATAGTACGAGTCGCGCTGCGGGAACCACCCCGGGATCGCCATGGCCCAGCTCGGTATGGCCAGGGCTCGCCGTTTCCACCGATCTTGCTCCACACCTCGCTGGCGGACCGCTCCGGAGTTCGTCATGGGCCAGACCAGGCAGACCGGCTCCATCGTTCCTGCCCAGCTCCAGCCTCGCTCAGCACATGTACACGCACTGTCTCGCGCCAGCTCGTGTCTTCCCCGCCGACCGCCTGCCACGTGCCATCTGCCTCGTCTTCCCCCCTCGTCTCCCACACTCTCCCCCCCTCAAGGCCCGGACTTCCGGGGGCTTCCAATACACGGGACTTCATGGGCCTCAGGGAGGAGTTCTTCCACGTCGATGGACTGGGGAGAAAGGTGGACACTCTGGTCGGCGCCGTGTGAGGTGTCGAAGAGGCGGCCGCTGTTGTCGTTGCCGGAGTGGCCACGTTGCAGCGTCCGAAAGCGGCGTAGGTGGTGGTGGGACCCTCGGCGTCGGTCTTTCTTGGTGCCGGCATCAGCTGGCTCTTCTAGCGAAGCCAACAGTCAATGCCGACCTGTCCGTCGCTCGCTGTTCCACTCAGCGCGATGCAGCAGGGGGCCTGCTCTAGGCTGGTCTCCCCGACGCGGACGAACCTGCCCCGTTCCGCTTAGAGGTCGCAGCGGGTTTAGAACTGCCCGCCTGAACCGTTCGTCAGGCCGAACAAGTGTCAGCCACCCTGAGCGCTTGGGAAACTGAATGGGCCCGTGTTTTCTCCCGGTGGGCTTCCTCGGTTACGCCGTCTATAACCGTCTTTCCAAGAAGCCATTCTGCGCAGAACAAAGTGTTGAAACAACACACAACGAACAAATACTCTGCCGCAGATTGTGGCAGTGGCCATAGCCTCCACCGCCAATTTTCTTGGCGACGGGTTCATGTACCATGCGGCTAACTCGGCGAGTCCGCATTCCAGAGCTCGCTCCTGAGTCGCCAGGAACAGGAAATTTCTTGGGTCTTACCGTACCCTTATGTTAATCGTCTTCCCCATCGCGACGACAGTAGTATCCTTTCAAGTCAGCGATGTGAACCGGGCAAGACTCCTCGTTTGTATCTCGCCGAGTAAGCCGAGAAGTAAGACACGATGCTCGCGTCTTTACCTCTTAAGGCCCTCTCACCTCGGAGCAAGCGATGCGTCAAAAAATCAAAACCATTAGCTGCGTTCCTCAGAGAGTGAGTTTCCCTCAGAACTAGTCAACGATGGTGTAAACTTAGTCCATCTTTTCCGCAAGCGGAGGGATCCAAAGCCTGTGGCGCAATGGCCATATACCATATTCGCGTTCCGCAACGACTACGTATACCATGTGCTACTCGATGTAAGCGTCAGCGTCTCGTTCTCTCCACGTGCATACGAGCTCTAGGGACTGATCGGTCCTCGGAGGGGGCGGCAGCACAGCGAGCAAGCCCGCTTGAACCGTTCACGTCTCAAGGCAGGCTGGACAGCTACAAGCCCACCCAAATGTCTACCGCCTCATCCCCGGCCAGGTCGTGACGCGACGTATCTTATTAAACGTCTTGCTGTCACTGCCACGGCCGGCCAGAGTGAAGTCGTAAAAGCATCATTTAAGTCGGCTCTGTACATTTCTTTATGGACGACCCCCCTGAAGGGAGAGCCGTTTCTCTGGCCTTCGTCGATTGTTGGAATAACGCAAAGCAAATAGCCGTCTTGGCCCAGCAGTTACAAATCATAGTGCTCATTAACTCGCCTGCCAGTGTTCTCGGTGTTTACTGCTATCCCCGCAATTTTTCCGACACCCGCGGACAATCTCGTCCACCAGTGTTCCCGGTGTCAGCTGCTATTCCCTCAGTCTTTCCGCCATCCACTGACAAAAAACCCATCTGCACCCCAGGCCTCGACAAGCGCTTACTTGCTTACCACATCACCCCAAGCCTATATCCTAAATCTACAATGAGTCCTGGCTGTTTCCCCTCCTGCCAGTAGTTATCCTGCCTTCCAGCGAACATGCTGTGCCTCTCCACTGCCTCCGAAGACGACTTTCTTACATCTTAACCGCGCTCCTCGTCTTCCCCTTGTTGCATCACCTCCTGCCAACCACTATTCTGGAAGTACCCGAGAAAGCGCGGGTACGGAAACGAAATGACGTGAACGCGAGCTCTCTACCCCTCGCTTCAAAGTCGGGCAGTGAGAAGCGCAATGCGTATCGCGCTCGTGACGTCAAGAGTTCCAGCACGGCCAAGAGTACTGCAGTTGCGAGTCTCGCCGCTTGGTGGCGTCAACAAGCGACAATCTTGCCTAGTATTAAAATCCGAAGACTGTGCGCCATAGAGCCTAGACATGCTTGCCCGTTACGTCATTCGCAGCCATGCCGGTATCTTATGTGCACGGGCGTTCGGTTCACCACGTCAGTTTCACACCGCAGAAGTAGCAGCTCGAGGGAACTAGTAAGTAGAAATAACCGTTAGTGCCATAAGAGCGCATCCGGGACAGGGAAAGGGGGGGTGGGGGTATGGTTGGCCTGGCAGAGGTCCCGTCATCCTCAGATCAAGCTCCTGCCTAAAGTCTGCAAAGAACGGCGATCTTGATGGTGTGGAATGAACGTTGCGGAAGCGCTGTGGCGATACTGAAGCGAAACTTGAAATACACCTATTATGGTCAAAAATAGGTTTAATATGATCAATGATATCCGTAAATCATAATCGCGCGTTTGTATTTTGAACGGATGGCTATATTTTTCACCCTGAGGGGTCCGATTGGGCGCGCGCTCGAAAATCAGCCATTGGAGAGAGCGATGGGTCTTGGGATATTCGGCGCATACGTGACGTCACTTGTGCCAGACGGGAAAGGCTACGGCGTGGATGTTGTGGTTACGAGCGTTGCCACTTGGCGGCGCGTCGACGATTTGCGACCTGTAACAACCTAGTCAGGAACATGTGAACGTTAGCCACCAAATATCATTCCGAAGAAGAAGAAGTTACCCCTGTGAACTCAATAGTATAATTCATGAGGGTAGATGAAAAAAGAAGAATTAATTCAGGAGGGTAGATAAAAAAGAAGAATTTCAGTAAATGGTTGCTATTCCAGCAGTGTGTGTCTCTTTTTCTCCACTTCTTGGTTTTTTCTCTCTACGTTCAGCTGGAA
The DNA here is from genome assembly GCA_013358835.2 of Ixodes persulcatus. NCBI lineage: Eukaryota > Metazoa > Arthropoda > Arachnida > Ixodida > Ixodidae > Ixodes > Ixodes persulcatus. Next base: position 15,265 of record JABSTQ010008492.1, on the reverse strand, counting down.
ACCTTCAGAGCCAGAGGCGTGCTCGCGTCTTATCGTGCAAAGAGCCGCAACGAGAACCAGCTCACTGTGGCCAACTACGCTTTGGCTTTCTCCGCCAAAGCTTTGCAAACGCGTTCAGTCCTAGGCTAATTCTGCCGGCACGCCGTATTACCGCAGAACGGCGCTGCTTCTATGCACAGGTGATGTCACGGGAACTTTAACACTATCCACCAGATGTGAATTGGAAATCATTTAATTAGGTTTAAAATTAGTTCTCCTGTCTTTTACAGCGCAATATAGATATTTCCAAGGTGGTGCATGTCCCTAGCCCATATTTATGCAAAACGATCGGCGCTAAAATTTCGTTTCCGTACCCCTTAAAGTGCTCGATTCGAGGAGACACCTGCTGAGCCCCGCTGTGAGACATGTCGCCAAAATTCCATACGTTGTCTCAGCGGGAATCGTTAGCGTTAGTGAACAACCCAGTGCGTTTTTCAAAGGTGTACAGAGTTCAAGTTCGTCATTTGTGATCTTTCATGCGAGGTCAGGACGCGACATTGAAACGTTATGAACTGATTGAAATATATAGTACTGTGATTTGGCTTCCTGAAATTCAGCCGTTAGCCGATTGCGAAATGTATGAAAGCTTGCAAGTATAAATAGATCTTGACTTTAAAAAATAAAGGTGAAGTTTGTTTTCTCCTGATTAATCTTTAAAAGTTAGAAGCAATCCAGGGCTCACTTATTTGTGTTTTTCTGAATAAATTATTTCATCGGAAAATAACAGTTGTAATACTCCATTAAATATATTCATGAACGTATTAGACGCTCATTCCGCGGTGGTTTCATTTAGGACGTAAGTACAACTGTCAATTAAGAGTATATATCTGAATAATTTTAGCATCCCATTTTATATTATTTGGTAGATGAAGTGCAAAAAATTCGGTTTTACTCGCTCAGTTGAGATCGATTTTTTAGAAATCACATTCCCTAACACTCTAATTCAAAAAATAAATCCCGTATGAAACAGGGGATGCAAGCAAGTGGAAACAACATTGCGAGATCGAAATATGCATATCAAAATGTCGACGCTGGCAAGCAATAAGCAAAAGAAGATTCGTCTTCACTAGCCTCCCACACGCAATGAGGTTCTTTTTAGGGCTTTCTTTGCGGAAGTGCCAAACACTGATCAGGGAGACGATCTAAATGTGAGCGTAGAGAAAAGACACATATTTGAAACAAAATGTCAGTAGTGATTTTCAGACCACCACTTATGACTTTTGTAAAAGCGTATTTTAGAACAAATTGAAGTTTTCGGTCATGAATTATCCTTTAAGACCCATATATAAAAGGGCCTAAAGGAAAGCTCTATAGGAATATTCTGAACAGTTCAGTAAACGGTGTTTCATTGCGAAACGCCAGCTGCAAATCATCGACTTCCTGGAAAGAGCTTTTTGTTTTTAAACAAACTTTATATCGCATATTAAACGAGTATCTCGCAATTGCAGAAGCAAGTTTTGAGGATAAATAATCATACATTAGAGTACAACGCGTGCACTATGCTTCGAACTCATTCAGATGATCTGCAAATATCGGTTTCTCAACATGTCGCACTGCGATTTACTGCAGAGTTGAGGCTACCCGGTGGAAGCTTGGACTAAAATATCAACATATCAACTAAACTAAACTGGTCGAAAAAAGAAAGCCAAAACTTTGTTCCGGTTAATCTATGTCAGCGTTCGCAGATTTTGTCATGTACGTGCTCGCCTAGTTTTATTTGTTGCCTAGAGATGGCGAAGCGTAAGATACGAGAATATGCGGCGCCTCAACCGATCATCCCCCCACAAGAGGTGCATGCCATGTGGGAGTCAGAACATTGTTTTTCTATTTAGATTACTTTTTAAATGATTAAATTATCGCACTTCCTGGGTTGTACATCAAAGGGGCGCGCCGGCATAGTGAGAGGTCTCGAAAGATCGCTTGCTAAGCTCGGCGGGGGCGCGCCAAGGCGGGCCGTCAACGCTTCCGTCACCTTTCGGGGGTACATTTTTTATTTCATTTTATTACCTCAAAGGCACTCTTTGGAGCGCATTAGATGAGAAGGGAGTCAAGTCAAGTCAAGTTAAGTCAAAATGTGTTTTTATTTGTAAACAAGATGTTAGATAATTACACTTATTCAGACAGGGCTCCCAAAGTTAAAAAAACAACTATTGAAGAGACCGCTTGGTAATGAAGGATTAGTCGGCGATCAAGTTGGCACTATAGTTTAAAAGAAAAACTTTAAAAAAATAAAAATAAAAAACAAAAAAGACCAAAACATGGGTGCGGTATGTACATGATCATAATATAAAACCAAGTGGGTTTAGAGTTAATAACATTCAATCAATCAATCAATCATTTTTATTTTTTTTTTCAATCAAGTGAACTACAAAACAATCTTGGTGAGCACAACAAAGACACCGAAATGCAATTACAGCAAAGAGCGCATATCAATACAGCATGCATGCAAATAAAAGAAAATAACAAGAAAATTCTAGATGCATCACATATACATGAACATCAAGTAGTGACAGTTGAGGTGATTATTCGACTATATCAAAATGGCGCCAATATTTTGTTTTGGATGGCATGTGTAAAGTTTGCGATACAATTTCGTTGGGCATGCTGTTCCAATCCGTGATACTCAAAAACAAGAGGGAAAGAGAAAAACAATAGCGTGCTGTGTTTTGGGTGGTTGAACCTTGAGAAGATAATCGGCTCTTTGTAAAAACATAGGACGGAAATTTGCAGTACGTTTGCTTAAACAATGATAGGCATAAAGCACGAAAACGACAAAGCCGGGCCGCCTAACGACGTTTTTTATGCTAATCTCAACCAGTTTGTTTTTTAGTAAAGTAACGCTGGTGAAAGGAAATAGTTGCACGCGGCAAACCTGAATAAAACGAGATAAAACGTGGTGAACTAAAACTAGGCGAGCACGGTAATAACATCGTTTGCGTATGTTGCCGTGGACTGCCCGAATAAGTTTTATTTTTATTTTTAGTACGAGGTAGGTTTATACATTGATATTTTCACCACAAGCTTCCCCCACCTAGCCGCATCTCTCTAGTATATCGCTCTGCTGTATACGTCGAGAAACCAATATTTACGCACAATCTAAAGTTGGTTTCAATCGTTTGTTGTCATGCTGTCGAATCAGAACAAGTTATGCTTTGAAGACTCTGACTCACCTAAAGAGAACAATATTATTGTAAATATGCATGTTTGACTTTAGTTAATTGACGCCAGCTTTGCATGAAAGTCTATGTCTCATATTCTCAACGTATCGTTTTATACTTTTAAGATGCCGGTTTTAGAAGTTAGGGCACACGCGAACGTTTAGGAAGATTGGAAGAGTTAGGAATGTCAAATGCGTAACGTAGAGCATGATCGTTCTTTGTTTATTTTCTTGTCGATAAATGAAAACCACGAAATAACACTTATTAAAAAGCTTTGGCACAAACTACTAGGGAGCCCAAAACAGGATTGCTATAATGGCGAAGAGTGCTTTAATGTAATTGTCATCTAATGTTGCAATTACCTCGTTGCATCAGTAGACAATTCAAATAAAAATAACTTTATGAAGAATGTACCACATCATTTGTCACTTGCGCAGTGGACTGCGCCAATTCCAGGTCGATCTTATGTTCTTGTTGAAAATACTCGAGGAAAGCCACACTCACAAAGGCTGACAAACACAAAATTACCATGCCGCCTGCTCCGTACCCCACCGTAACCGCATGTAGCACTAAGGTACTGCACTGTACGATGATAAACGCGCAATCGCACGGCATCCATTTGCAATCCATGGTCTCTGCGCGTTCTCGCGTATCCGCAGACGTTTACCGAACTTTTGCCGAGTCGTTTCCAAACATTCCTTCAAAAGTTCGGTATGTGCCGAACTTTGCCGAATCTGAACTTCGGCAGATTCGGTACCTCACTTGTATATAGCACTGGTATTAATTCTTCACCGCATAACCTGCACTCCTTCAGAGTGCATTATTGGCAGATGTGTTTTTGCTTGGTGGTCTGTGTGTATTTTGAATTATATTTACTGATTCATTGATTTATGTCGAGGTTTCTGCGTGCCATCTGAAGAATGCCCAAAAACGAAAAAGCACAAACAAAATTACACCGCCGCCAAAACGCTAAGCTTATATATAATCACCAAAAGAAGTGCAAAAAATACAAGGACGAGGAAGTAAACATACAGGAGCGCACTCGCAACTCGTTTTTATTTGTGAATACAATAAAATATATAGCTTCGAACTAACACAAACTTTCTCCTAAGTTCTGTATAACCCCCGTAACAAAAAGGAATACTTATTCCCCGATAAGGAAAGGGACGTGTCACTTCTGCATTGTTTGCCCTTTGCCTGGATTTAGAAGGCCTCATGCAGTTCTCTATATAGAAACCCTATCCGGGTATCTATGCAGAAACCTGGTGTCGCCAAATGACGGGGCACATGAGAAACGACTACAGTGAGTGGCAAGATGTCCCGATAGAATGGCTTCCGTTGCCGCGGCGTGTTTCCGTGCACGATCATTGACACACCTTCCCGTTTGGCCGATATAAGACGAGCCGCATGACGTAGGAATTTCGTAGACAACACCCATAGTACTCTCCGTGTATTTTGTTCAGTGCCTCGTATCACAGGGATCTTTCGATAATGGGATTGGTGATCCTACGGTGCAGCCGTCCCAGCTTATTGCGTGCAGTGAACACCACAGGCACATCGTAACGCGAGGCAACTTTCTTAAGATTATGCGTGACTGTATGCATATACGGAATTACCACCGGCCTCGTCATATTCCTCTCACGGGAATGCCTCTGTAATCCCTTAATCTTCTTTACCAGGCTCTCTGCCACTTCGATCAGAGTGCCCTGAGGGAAACCCGCTCTCCTAAGCCTTGCAACTTGTTTATCAAAACTTCCTTGTGCAAATTGCCTGCACGATTTTTTAAGGGTTGCCTCTAGACACATAGAGGCAATAATTTTTTTCACGACTTTCGAATGGGCAAAGCTATACGGGAGAATGGCCTTTTTTTATCTTAGCTGGTACGTCCAGCAAATGTGGTCCTTCTGGAGACTTAACCGAAGATCCAGGAACTGGAACTGTCCCTCTTCTGGCTCCTCATACGTAAAGTTTAAGCCGCTGTCACAGGTCCTAAACACCTCCAACACTTCCTTTACTTCACACTATAGTGCGTCAGCCTGATTACTCAGAATGAGGAAGTCATCCACAAATCTGAATATTTTGAAACTGCTAGAGACCCGTAGCTTCTCTAAGATGGCTCTCCCGCATGCACTGAGAAAAATGTTGCACAGCACAGGTGCCACACAAGAACCAATGCAGATGCCCCTCTTTTGCACAAAGGTATCTCCGCCAAAAGAAACAAGTGTATGCTTTAAGTAATAAGTGAGAAGCTCAAGAAAATGGTTAATGTTAATCATACAGGAACTCTGGAACGGGAGAATGCCGTTCTTGTCAATACATTCTCTCACAAACAAAAACAGAGGGTCGTGAGGAACTGAATAGAAAAGGTATTCGACGTCAACAGAGAAATAACTTCACATTCCCTTCGCACCCTCTCTCAAAAATTCAATTATGCATTCGTAATTTTGCGCCATTAACGGGTAGAGCAAATCGAGGGCTGTCAAATGTTTACAGATGAAGGAGGCAACGTGAAACAGCCATGAATTCCTTTCGGTAACACAAAACCTGAAGGGGACCCCCGCTTTATGGGTTTTTTTTGTAATGAACATGTCCAGTAGCAGTTTCTTGCTGGCTTTGACACTTTTCAGCAGCCCGGAAAGTTACATCGCACTGCACATTTCCATAGCACGGGCTTTCACTTTTGTTAACGATGGTGGACTCACTTGATTGAAGTTCTTTCGTATAGCTTCCTTTGCCTTCGTGCCGTAGAGGGAATCTGGCGGGACCGCGAAGCCTCCCTCCTTGTCCGCTGTGAGCAGCTTCAGGTTGTTGTCCAAAAAATGGTCAACGATACTGCTGGTCTTGTAGCTTTTTGTCGTTCGACCAAGAGAGCGCTGAAGGACCTCGACGCCTTCGGCCACACACCTTGCTTTGTCATCGGGTTTGGCCTTATCTCCCATCCATCTCACTTGCGACAATTTTGGAACCGGGCCCAGGCGCAGTTCCCGGCAAAACTTCGGGCCGTTTTCCAGGCAAGACTTGATTGGCGGGGGAAGCGCCACGTCTCCTAGAACCGTGACCTCTTCTTGCCCTCTCACACTGCCGCAGGTTTTCTTCTTCAACGTCATTCTTGCCTTCTGCCAAAAGAACTCGGTGTATTGCACCGCTGTCCGGAGATGAAGCAAAACACTCAAAGAGCCAATCTCCGTGACCTACGAAATCAGCTCAGCGAATAATGAGGCGGAACATCTGTTTACACCTCAAAAATAAGTCTCCGCTCTGGCATCACGCAATGCAAGCATGACGCTTTGCATCGCGTAATGCCACAGGGCAGACTTAATTTTTAGGTCTAAACAGATGTTCCGCCTCATCATTCGCTGAGCTGATTTCGTAGATCGCAAAGATTGGCTATTTGAGTGTTCTGCGGGTAAGTAGACGCGCTGGCATTTCTTAGAGTGCAGGTATATTAAGATGATCGGGAATGGGCGCTCCGTGTGTTTCTTAAGGTGTAAATTGCGATAGTGTTTCGTTTGGACATCCCTTCAAAGTGCTAACGACTCCTGCCAAGTTTCTCATCGCGCCCTATGCTAGAGGACGGGACCAAGCGGAACCAAGGAACCGGGACAACGTCGTCTCCTGCGATTGATCAGCGCGCGGCGCAGCTGAGCAGACGCAGCAGACGGCGCTGTCCCGGTTTCTTGGTTCCGCCTGATGTCGCCGTGTAGCATAGGACCCTTGTTTTCGGCCTGGCTGTTGTTCCGGTTCCTCATAACATAATCACTACGGTTGTGTTTCAATGACACGAATATATCAGCCGATCTAGACTGAACATTAATGACGCGACTCTTGTATAAAACTAACTTTGAATTTATGCTAGGCACGTGGGGCTCGGTAGAATGAATATCGCTTTTTAATAAATAAATCGTGTATAATTATTAATATACTGCAAAATTAGACAATTTATTTTACTATTTCAATATTCGATGCTAGTGTTATTTAAGTATTTTTGAGCTTAAAGCATGACCTGTGTTAGAATGTAAGGTATGTAATTGGCTCCGGTAACGTTGTTACCGCGCTGCAAAAAAAAAAAAAAATCAACAACATAGGTATATATAGGAGCGCTTCGTTTTTATACGTATGTAATACGACCTGAGTATGTAAGGCGACATATTCGGGTGAGCTTGTATGCGCCGAGTAACTGAGAGAGAGGAGGAGATGAGAGCGATCGGGGGCGTCAGAACGCCGAGCTCTCGTTGGATTGATTATTGGGTAAACCTAGCTGCCTTTGTCTACTCTGCATTCGTGGAACGTGCTAGAACGCGGAACACCGGCGTCCGGCGTTTGACTTTCGCATTCTTACGCCTTCGACGAGTGCAGTGCAGTCAAAGGCCACTATTCATTCGAACCAGAGCTCGGCGTTCTGACGTCCCTGCCAGGTCTCGTCTCCTCCTTTCATTTAATATACCCTTACTGCGCCCGGTAGGGGAATTAAAACTTGTGTTTGGGCGAGTTGGTTCATACTGATTTAAAAGGTTAAAAAGCGCGAACAAAACAAGGACAATATAGACACAAAGACGACAGGACGGGCGCGTAGGGGCTTTACATAAGGGGGGGGGGGGGGGGCAAAAACAACAATACACATATAAATCAACAAGAGTTGGGAATCCTTTCCTCTTTCCGGTCTTTTTTACGTATTGTAAGGAGTGGCAATTGCGGAACGAAATTTGATGGACTCTTTTACTGTTACGATGTTGTCTGGGAGGGAATTCCAGTCTGATATAGATAACTGTAACGGAGAAAATGTAAAGGTGTTACTTCTTGGAGTGGCGAGCTGAAGTTTCTGTGAGTTGTCTGTGCGAGTCAAGACGTGGTTGGTAGATGGGCAATATTTTTCTTTCTTTGAGGGTGAATGATAGTACAGGTGATAAAGGGCAGTTAGTCGAATTATTTTACGTCGGTCTGCAAGAAGGGGTATATTAGTTTGTTGTTTTAGTGTTGTTATAAGTGTACGGGTATAATTGCGGAGAACGAAGCGGGTGGCTCGATTTTGAATGGCTTCTAACTTGTCGATGAGATATGATTGATGCGGGTTCCAGACGAGAGATGCGTATTCCAGCTTGGGACGAAGAAGATATGTGTATGCAATCAGTTTGGTTTTCCGTGTTGCCAAGCGTAAGTGACGTCTTAAAAAGCCTAAAGTTTGGTTAACCTTTGCCGTGACGTGGTTAATATGTGGTTCCCACAAAATGTTTGGCGTGAAATGAAGTCCGAGATGTTTATATGTGAGAACATTTTCAACGGGGACACTGAAAGGGGCGTAGTTAAATTGTGTTGATGTGTGTTTATTATTGAAGTTCAGATATTTTCTTTTGGAAACGATAATTTGCAACTGCCACTCTTCACACCACGTCTCAAGAAACATCAGATCACTCTGTAAAAGCGTACAGTCATCCAGGCCCTCTATTTGCCGGTATAAAACACAATATTCGGCATATAATCTTATCGCGGACTGAATACGAGTAGGCAGGTCGTTAACATATATCAGAAAAAGCAGGGGACCGAGCACGGTTCCCTGAGGCACGCCCGATTTTACTTGTTGTGGTGACGAATATTTACTTTCATAATGAATGTATTGAGTTCGGTTAAAAAGGAAGCCTGCATTTGATTCTGTTACTAGCGGGTCTACTCTTAGCGAGCGTAGTTTTAACATAAGACGGTGATGACATAGCTTGTCAAAGGGTTTTTTGAAATCAATAAAAATGGCGTGCGTTTCTAAGCGGGAATGCAGATTTTCATGAATATCATTGCTGAATTTGAAAAGTTGCGTTTTGCAAGAGTGGGATCGCCGGAAACCATGCTGGTTTACAAAAAAAAAAAGAGTTGTTAATGCATAAATGATTCATAACGTGTGGTAGGGTTGCCTTGCTGCATGCCCATCCGTGAGGAACAACACGAAGCCGGGGTTTCCATAACAAGAAACTACATTTATTAGAGTAACAGGAATGGGTTGTTAGTATCAACGTAAAACATTGCCCGAGCCTTCGAACTGCACGCCTCCGTGACCTCGGTCCGTCTCCCCCCTTGTCCTGTGGGCGTGTCCTCTTTTTATTGGCGCTTTCCTCGTGCGCTGTCGTGCGTTTCGGACTGTCCTCTTTTGGGCGTTCGGCAGCGGCCTCTGGCTGTGGTGGCAGGCTCTCGCTCCCACAAACGTTAGAAAATACTATATGCTCCATGGGCTTACTAGAGACACTTGTTAACGATATAGGCCTGTAATTACCAAATACATTCTTTGAACCACTTTTCTGTATTGAAATTACCTGCGCGTGCTTCCAATCATCGGGAATTTCGCCCGTGTCTAAGGATTGTTGAAAAATCCGAGAAACGAGGGTTGAGCACTTATGCTTGCATAGTTTGAGAAGTTTCATTGAAATTTTATCTGGGCCGGGAACGGAGTTTGAGTGGTGTTCATCAATAAGTTTCAAAACGCCAGTTGCAGAAATAGTTAGTTGAAGCATTTCATGATACATACTATAATCAGGGTAGTAATCCGGAAGAGGAAACAGGTCCTCTGAGAAGACTTCACTAAAATATCGACTGAACCGCTCACACGCCTCAAAAGGACTCATCTTGCTTCCAACGTCATCGGAAAATGAAAAAGTCTCCCTTCCTTATTTCGGATTAATCACAGTCCAGAACTTTTTGGGATTGGTCCTCATAATGTTACCAAGGTCTTCATTAAAATACTTCCTTTTTGTCTTTTTTTTTTATTTCAAGCTTGGTTGTTAGATTATATTGATCGCATTTCTCCCATGAATCTTGGGATCTAGATAGCTTGGCAGTCCTATAGAAACGATGCTTTTTATTGAGAAGTTTTTTCAGTCGTGCCGAAAACCACGGCTTTTCAACGCTCGAGTGTATGTTTACTTTAGGAATGAAAAGATCTGCTAGTTGAAGTAATTTAAATTTAAGTAGATTCCTATTTTCATTAGTAGACCTAGAAGCAAAGTCCTTTAGTTATGAAGTAGAAAATGATACTAAAGTTTGCGCAAATCGCATCAACGTTTGCTTTGGGATAATTTAAAATGGTTTTAGTCAACGGGTTATATTTGTATGTTAAAATGGTCACTTCAACATTTAGAGACGCATGATCACTCAAGGGTGAACCCCCATTACACATTCGGGATTTGAAGTGAAAAAGAGGTCTAAAACAGCAGAACCACGAGTTGGTTGCTTATTCATTTGACACAGGGAGGAAGCACTTGTTACATCTCGGCGCATAAGTTAATGCGTCCTTGGCGCATAAGTTAATGCGTTTCTGAGAAAGAGCGAGCTATTTATAAGGACCGAGAAAACACAGAACTTTCCTAAAGGCTCATTTGTTTGCACTTCATGCGGTGAGTATCTTTTGTTGGGTATCCAATCCGTGAAATTGTACTTTTTATATTAATGTTCGCTTTTTTTAGAGTGCGAAAAATTAGCTAAGAATTAATTATAGGGTGTCCCAAGTCACCAGGCTCGATCTAAAATGGACCGTAAAAATCGACGCCTCCACGTAGAAATCGAAACATTTCGTCAAGAGTGTACCTCACAGGTCGGATTTTTCATGTAAAACTAGAAAGCGTAGCTTCCTTTCCGTAAAAAATAGGGCCAAGAAACTTGCCAGGGTCAAGGGCGGGTAGCGATGTAGACGACCGAGTCGAGTTGCGGGGCGCGTATATCGCGCGTATTGATAGATGGCGTCGGGAGCAGCGTCGCAAGGTGCAGCCGACCAGCGAAAGAAAGTACATGACACAAAAACGAAATCCGCTGGCAGCAAAAGCGTCGTCGTCATGCAGACGTCTTTTTTTTACTTTAAGTGTTGCTCTTATGGGCTGCATTTACGTTTTTAACCAAAGGTGCATTGCAAAAAGATTACGTTTATTTTTATAAACCACGGTGGTCGCGAGCCGTCTCAATCAGGAGATAGCGCTATCTGTCAATACGAGCGCCAAGCACGCCCCGCCACTCGACATTCTCGTCTGCGTCACCGCCCGCCGTCGGTCCTGGCAAGTTTCTTGGCCCTGTTTGTTACAGAAAGGGAGCTATGCTTTCTAATTTTACAAGAGAAAACTGGCCTGTGAAATGCACCTTTGACAAAAAGTCGAGGCTGCTATGTGCAGGCGTCGATTTTTACGGTCCATTTTAGATCGAGCCTCGTGACTTGTGACACCCTATATAACACTCTCACTGGAAATCTAATAAAAAAAGGGTGGAATATTTCACTTTAATTGGGGGCAAGTGGGTACAAAGTAATGAATCGTCTATAACGCGTGTTGGTTTTATCTCTGTGTTGATCCGATATCTTGTACAAGTACTATTCGGTTACATTAAAAGATAGGTAGGAATTAGGGTTGGGTTACCTTAATTTTTATTAGCATTTGTAAAACGGTAGCATTGATATTGTATATATGCTGCAGTTTGAGATACTCAGAATGTACTACTGTCTTTTTATTTTACTGCTCGAAGTAAATATAACGTTAAAGCTTTTAATTCATCTTAGATACCCGTAGACGTGACTGAGATAATTTACTTCTCCGCTTACTAGCGGATACTCTGATTGGGACCTAATTAATACATTTAGTGACTATTTTAAATTTAGTAGAGCACAATATAATGTCATACGAATTTTCCTGGGTAGCGCAAATTATTACGAAAGCAAAAACAAAAAAACAAATGACTTGCTAGCGCATCTTCTGGTACACTCAGCTGATGTGCGACATCTGATACAATCATAATGGTAGCCGAAATGCGTTTCGCACTGATCGCTTGTTCGATTGTAAATATACCGTAATTCATATGTACTACGCGCACTGATGGTCTGCGCTCGGAGATTACATTTGTCTTTAAAGAACCCTGTAGAAATAAAAAAAAAGAACCTAACTTGTAAATATGGCATTCATGAAGGTGCTTTTGACTTAAATTCGTATAATAAGAAAGTGTAGCACGAACTCTGATACTCAAAATATTAAAATTTTGAATAGTATATGAAATACAATATTATTATTTTGTTAAAACGTTTAAATGTTGTGCTCACAAAACCCAAAAAGTATAAAATGTTTACCCTTGACATCACTGGAAAATATTAAAAAAATATTGTACAATTAGATCAAACTGTCATCTTCACCACCATTAACAAAGTAGCCTGGTTCTTATTATTGTAGCATCATTTTTTTTAAACGCTGCCAAACTTGTTTTCGTTGAGATGTTTTAACATTGCAGCGAATAAAATAGAATTGAGACCAGCAAGAAAATAGTACAAAAACATCAGAAATTAATTCATTAAACATTACCGTTAGTAATACATGTGAGACAACATTCGTTGATACATTCTAACAAGTATTAGTTTCAAGTAACACCTTTTGGCGGGCTAGTTGGTTCATGATTTGTAGAAATAAATGAACTGCGCAAAGGACGAGGACAGAGGTTCTACCTCTGTTTCTACCTCTGTGCTCGTCCTTTTCGCAGTTCATTTATTTCTACAAGTATTAGTTGTTTGTTGGCCATAGTCAAAATTATTGTTACGCTTTATTCTAAGCGTATCTTGCCCCTGGTGTTCCCTTCTATCCTTCCAATCTGAACATCACTTTTTCTTCGCTGTCACACTATCCCCTCACAAAAAATGAAAGACACTAAGTTCAGTTCAGGCTGAGCAGCCCTCGTACCGAGCAAGGCGGTTTCTGTGAACCACGAGCATGCGCGAACGCGCATTGCGTTGCACGCGGTATACCACATCGTTCAAGCGCGTGACAACAATGAATGGCCCTTGCCAGTTACGCTGTAGTTTGGACGAAAGCCCCTGTTTTCGCAGAGGGGTGTAAAGCTACACTTCGCCTCCCGGTTCAAATATTTTTTTGTGTGGTGTGCTCGTCGTATCGTGCCTTCATTCGCTGGAAAGCGATAGACAGGCGCCCTCGAACGAAGTCGTATGTCCACTCGAGACGCATCATGAGGTCACCAACATAAGACGCGGGATCAGAGGAACGGTCTGGTGATCTTGAGACAGCGAGGTCACACGGCATGCGAATTTCCCGACCAAAAGAATCATGGCGGGTGTGTACCCGGTGACTTCGTGAACTGCGGTTCGATAGAAGTAAAGGAACAGAGGGACAACGCAGTCCCAGTCGTCTTGATGGTTGTTGACAAACATCGCCAAATGCTGCAGTATGGTGCGATTAAAGCGCCCCACGAGGCCATTGGAGTGTGGATGCAGCGGCGTCGTTCTTGTTTTCGCGATGTTGAACAGTCGACAGACATCTTGAAAGACCTTTGACTCGAAGTTTCGTCCTTGGTCTGAGTGTAATGACAAGGGTGCGCCGTACCGTGATATCCAGTGGGTTATTAAAGCATCTGCCATGACAGGGGCGGTTTGGTCAGGAATAGCGATGGCTTCTGGCCATTTTGAGATATAGTCAACTATGACAAGGAGAAACCTGTTGCCGGTTTGTGTTCGTGGCAGAGGACCGAGAACGTCTACGGCAACCCGTTCAAATGGTGCTCCACTGACGCGTTCTTGCAATGGCGCCTGTACTTTTTTGTGTGGGCCCTTACGCGAGGCGCACAGGTCGCACTGACGGCACCACAACTTGACATCGTTGTGGCACTGCAACCAGTAGAAACGCTCGCGTATCTTCTGAAGGGTACGGTTGACGCCGAAATGGCCTCCCTCGGGACTACGAGGGGCGTTCATAAAGTTCGTATTATCGGCACAAAGACTTTAAAAAAATGGAACAAAACGGGCATCAACATGAGCGCGCGTCCCTCTAGTTTCCGCACAGTATAAACATCGCATGCTATAGTAGCTCGGAACGCCGCTAGGGAGTCGTAACAAAAATGGCACCGCCCATCGGTACCAAGCACTTGCAGTGAAATGTTTTCTCCATTTGAAGGGAAGCAATGCCAAGGATATTCATTCCAATCTGGGAGCGTTGTTCGGGGACAACGCCCCAGTTTATGACACTTTGGTTAAACGGCGCAGACGCTTCCAGTGTGGCCAAATAAGAGGGAAAGCATTTCAAGGACGGTGACAAAGTGATTGCTGAAGTGGAGCGATTCCTGAACCCTCAAAACGAGGAGTTGTATAACCGTGGCCTCCGGCATGTGGTGCATCGCTAGAAAAAGTGGGTAACTTTTGGTAGCGAATACGTAGAGAAAGTCTCAACTCCTACTCGAGTTTGATTGCTGAATCTCTATTCCTTTGTGACAATAATACGAACTTTATGAACGCCCCTCGTACTGTGAAGCTGTCGGAATATCTGGGCGCGGAATTCGGGTGGTGCAACTAGTTGCCATACGACTCGGTCACCAGTGGGTGATTCCCAGCGTCTGTACAGACGTCCGTCACGTAACTCTAGTGTGTCCCACTAGGCCCAATAGCTTAATGCTGCTGGAGATGGGAGGGATATCTCAGTACGTTGTGGCCGACGGCCGTTTCGTTTCCACTGGACGCAGAGGCTGACAGCAGGATCACGTGACTGGGCCTCTTGTATTTCTTGCGGTGACCACATGCTGTTGGAGATGGTGACAGGGCAGAGGGTGCGACTCAGGCCCGAATTAGGCAAATCATACTCATGCACTGCCGACAAGAACCCTAACTACATGGACGCCTAGAAAGGGCGTCGGCGTTACTATATATACGGTGTGATCCCGCACGATGTTTAATCTCGAAGTCGTACTGCTGTAGATGTTCTATCGAGCGGGCAGCTTGACCTTCTGGTTCTTTAAAACCAAGAAGCCATGTCATTGCTGCGTGGTCTGTGCGAATTATGAACTTCCTGCCTCACAAATAGTGATTGAAATGGGAAAGAGCCTTGACAATAGCGAGAAGTTCACCTCTTCTGGGGCAATAGTTTCGTTCTGGCCTTGTGAAGGCTTTGCTGCAGTAGCAAATTACTCGTTCACGGCCTTCCTGTTGTTGAGACAGTACTGCACCTGCCGCGGTTTTGCTCGCATCTGTGTTCAGAATGAACAGCGCGTTGTCTCTTGGGTAAGCCAGCGCTTGGGGCGACGTTAGCGCACACTTTAGTGCGTCAAAGGAGTCTTGGCATTCAGTG